>WIGN01000084.1:0-136295 GCA_014235955.1 Colletotrichum sojae | reverse complement strand
CTCTGACCAGAGATAACAGATTTGTGCCGGTAAAAGGAGGTTCATCTTTAGATGGTGCGGACAGGGCAAAGTCTCTGCGAGAAATGCGGGTTCGGATCGCGGATGTCCAGCCACAAGAGAGTTGCGGTTACGTTGCCTTCACAGTATTATCCCCAACGATGGCGGGACCAAGGAGGAAGAAGTTGCATTCAGACCACTGGAGAAGAAGAGGTTGTACAAGTGATTATCCCAAGAGGCAATCCTAGAACCTATCACCGAAGAAAGCTAGAAATTCGTTCTTTCAACCACAGCCCCCCAGCATCAACAGAATTCAAGCCACACCGCCGAGCACAGCCATGATGGGGCAGTTTCTGCTGACTAAGTCGATTTTTTACGACACCGCTGTGTCCTCTGCAGGGTCCCGTCTTCGCAGGCCTATCAGTTCACGCACTGAGACAACCGACCCGACTCACCGACCAAGCCGATGCCCGGCCGCCGACGGAACCCAACATGTCACCGCCTCTCACCACGGCGGCCAACTACGCTGCCAACGATCTCTCCGATGCGGCCCTAGGCGTGCCAATCGCCCTCGAAGATGGTTTCTTCGTCGACGGTTACGGCCGCGCGTTATCCCTTCACGGCCTCAACATCTCCGGCGCCAGCAAGCTCCCTACGACGCCGAATGGCCTCTCGCATCTCACGGAAGGCTTTTTCGAGCACCGGACCGTGACCTTCGTCGGCAGGCCGTTCCCGCTAGAGGATGCGCCGCTGCACTTCCGCCGGCTGCAGGCCTGGGGCCTCCCGCTCGTGCGCTTGCTCGTCACGTGGGAGTCGATCGGACACGCGGGGCCGGACCCCCGGACCGACCTCGATTTGGAGTACATCGAGTACCTTCGCAAGCTCATCGAGATGATGCCCGCCTACGGCATCAAGTGCTTCGTCTGCGCACACCAGGATGTGTGGAGCAGGTTCAGCGGTGGTAGTGGTGCCCCCGGTTGGACCTTTGAAGTGGCTGGGCTGGATGTCGAGGCTTTCACCGAGACGGGAGCTGCGTACGTCCACGGACAGGACGAGTTGAGGCGAGCTAGTGCGCCTGTCGACGAGAAAGAGCCAAGCGGCCCCTTCGTATGGCCCTCCGGCTACCAGAAGCTGGCTGCGTCGACGATGGCAACGCTCTTCTGGGCCGGCGATGCCCTCGCGCCCAAGCTTCAGTGCCGCCGGACTGGCAAGGATGGAAAAGAAGAGGCCGTCTCTGTGAAAGAGTTCCTTCAGGATGCCTTGATCGAGGCATTTGGTCGGCTGGCCGATGAAGTTGCCGGGCTCGAAGCCTGCATCGGGTTTGAGCCCATGAACGAGCCGCATCGTGGCCTCATCAACCTCCACGGATTCCACGGCTGGAACTACGACACAGACCTGCACATCGGGCACTACCCATCACTCAAGCAAGCGCTCGCGCTCGCCAGCGGTTACTCCCAGGAGATTGACTACTATGTCAAGTCCTGGCCGTTCCCGACCCGCATTTCCCACAAGTCAGTTGTCGACCCCAAGGGCCGATCGGCATGGTTGTCCTCGAAAGAGAAGAACCACGGACTGGGCGAGTGCGTGTGGCGCGCTCACGGGGCCTGGGAGTGGGACGAGACCAAGAAGAGCGCAAATGTGCTCCAGGAGAACTACTTCGAAGTAGACCACCGACCCGGCCGCGAGGGAAAGCCGATCGAATGGTACAGAGACTTTTACGCCCCTTTCTTGAAGCGCTTCTCCGAGCGCGTATCGCGCAAATCTTCTCGTCAGTTCTGCTTTATCGAGCCGATACCGAACGAGTTTATGCCCCCGTGGGTTGAGAAGGACTCGAAGGAGGCAGCGGCGGCACAGAAGCAGAGATACGCCACAAAGACAGTCATCGACAGCCCAAGACCCAACAACTTGGTATTCGCACCGCACTTTTACGATCTCAACGTTCTCTTCAGCAAACACCACTCGTGGATGAGCGTCAACGTTCAGGGACTTTCTAGAGGGATGTTCATACTGAAGGCGCTCTACTTTGGTGCGCGAGCACTACGCAAGAACTACCGCCTGCAGATTTCAAACATTCTCAAGTACGGAAAGGCGTCACTGGGAAGCCACGTTCCCTCCGTCATCGGCGAGGTCGGCATTCCCTTCGACATCGAGGGCGGCGAGGCCTTTGCCACGGGGCGATACGACAAGCAGCGGGAGCTGATGCACGCCTTGATCTCGGCGATGGAGGACAATCAGGTCAACTTCACCCTGTGGAACTACAACCCGGACAACCGCGTCGAGTACGGAGATGGGTGGAACAGGGAGGACTTCTCAGTCATTAACAGCGACGAGAAAGAAGAGCCCGACCGCATCATGCAAGACTACGCCAACGAGGCGCACGCAAAGGACGAGCTGTTCCGCGGCGGACGCGTGCTCGACGTCATCATCCGCCCCTACGCCGTCAAAATCGCCGGACGCCCCCTGCGGTCCGACTGGGACCCGCGGACGCTGCGTTACGAGTTCGAGTGGACCAGCCAGGACCGCGTCGGCGAGAAGCAGTCCGACAAGAGGCGGACGACGGAGGTGTTCATCCCGAGGTACCACTACGCCGACGGCATCAAGGTCAAGCTCAGCGACGGGGACTGGTCTTACGACGCGGAGCTGCAGACGCTCTACGTCCGCCACAAGGCGGAGGTGTACCGCCACCGCCTGGTTGTTGAGATTCCCAACGTTGGGAAGCGCCTCCTGGAGAGGGTGGAGCGGCGTCGTCGGGCGGTACCGCCGGGATTTCCGCTCAGCCTCGTGTCTGCGAACACGGAGGTTGCGATCGAGGAGTTGGATAAGGGGCTGATACTGGTCATGTTGCTGTTGCCCGCCATTGCGGCAGCTCTTGCTATTTTTGCGCAGAGTTTGCAGTAGAGGGGACCTTTGGATCGAAAAGCTATCTGGTCATGCGGAGCCAAAGACATTGTTCGTATATACAGCAACCTACCTTAGATGTTGACAACTCAGAGATTATGAAAATCTGTTCCTTTTGTAAGGTACTACGTCAAAAAACTAGGGACACAGCTATAGGAAGTAAGATCGTGAACTGTGAGAACCCGCGCACGTGCAAAGATACATAGTGACAGCACGTGCGATGCCATATGTCGTAGGTTCACGAAACAGAGATGATGTCGAACTTGCAGAAACGTGTCGTACCCCGCGTCTTGAACCGCAACGCTTCCCCGAAACATCAACAGTCGCCTTGAGATCCGGTATCTACACGGTGATAAAAACAAAGCCATGGACTATTCCGACGCAGAAGACAATAGGCTCTTCAATCCGCGGATCAGCATGCCGTACCGAGACATCCCCAGGTCGCAGCTCGTCGTATACGACCCCACAAAGCAAATAACACGACTGCAAATGTACATCCCCGGGGAGGGCGTCGTGGTCGACAAGGGAAGTTGCGTGGTCTACATCAGCAGCGCATGCCGCAACACCGGGCAGCCCTCAGCCAAGGCCTCGTGGGCCGCGTACCTGGGCCCGGGGTCCCGGCACAGCAGGAGCGGCCCACTGCACCCGGACCTACCGCAGACGAGCTCCCGGGCGGAGATCGAAGCGCTGTCGCGGGCGCTGGACGTCGTCCGGGCCATCCGGCTGCGGGACCAGAAGCTGTCCGCGGTGAAGATCGCGACGGACTCGGAGTTCCTGGTCAGGGCCATGGCGATGTGGATCGAGGATGGCGGGGTCAACTCCAAGGGGAAGAGGGTGGCGCACTTTGAGACGCTGAGGCAGATTCACGAGCGGCTGGAGGAGATGACGTACGGCGAGGAGGGCGGGCTGGACTTTTGCTTCTGGGCGATCTCGAGGGAAGAGAATATGGAGGCTGAAAAGATAGCCAACAGGGCTCTGGATCAGCAGTGAGTCAATTGCTGAAAGCACTCTGTGATGAGGCGGTTTGGTAAGTTGACTGCGCTGTGATGCGCTGGTTCTTGTTTAGTTCCTTCACCGTAGCGGAATTACTGAAGCAGTCACCTTTTGAAATAACAGCAAGTCTGTCTTATTGCTGAATGCATAACTAGAGTGGGATTCATGGTGTTCACTCAGTAGCACTGCCCTTCCTCCTTGCCAGTTGCATCGCATCCATGAGGTGAGGTTCACTAGGCAACAGGCCTCCAAGCAGGAAAAGATGGAGAGCTATACGTTACATAAAAGCTTCACCGGGCGCTTCTTGAGTCTTCTGGTGGGAGAGAAGTACTTCAGTGGCGTGGACGCTGTCGAGAAACCGGCAAGGAGAGGAGATGGCCGAACCACCAGAACGGCTTGCCAGCGAGGCTATTGACAGCACTGGTACCGTCGCCGGGGGTTACCTCCAGAAATTCTGCCGCAATGATTTTCGCTGGCGATTCACGCGTAAAGACGTTGCCCAATGGCGACTCTGGGTGACAGCTTACTTTGTAGAGCTCGCAAATCCGCGCGATTATATCAACCGCCATCCCAGCACTGCAAGCCGTATGAGATACAAAGTCGTACCGTCTCAGACATCTTTTACACCTGGACAAGTTTATAGTTCACGAATGACATTTCGTGCTACTACGAGTAAATGTGTTGAAATTTGTGGTGGCTGTGGAGCACGTGCAATTTATAATATGACATTGTTCCACAAAGTAAGAACAACTTAAGTCATGTGAGGCCAAAGATTGTCACTCCGACTCGTCGACTATAGTCTTTTAGTAAGATACTTGATCCGTGACCTCGTGAGGAATGTTAGTGAGAAAAAAAGGTGACTCGAAAAACAAAACAAGCCAGGTCGTTATTCAGCGCAAGACCGAAGTACTAGATCGACGATCTTGTAACACTTCAGCGCATCCACATCCGCCACATGTTTCTGCTTGGCCAAAGGGTCGTGTGGAAAGAGAAGAGAAAACAGAGCATCGAGCTTATCCCATCGAGTGCGACTGGACTGCAGTACTTTTACGCCCCACTAAGGATCCGCTTTTCCCCCTCACCACAACGATACATATCGATACGTCATTTTAGCCAGTGTTTCTGCCCATACTTTCACCACTAAAAATTGCATTTCAACTGGTGTTGCGATGGATAGCGACGATTCTGACGCCACGGATACCTCCGTACGGGACTGTATTACCGTCGCCGTACTCCCCGAGGACCTGGCTGCCGCTTGTACCGACGCCTGCCGGCCTGAGCGGTGTGACGAGGCTACGGTCCGGCCGCATGAAGAGCCCGGAGTCGACCGCGGAGTCCCGGGCTCCTTCGTCCCCTTCCAAGTCCCAGAGAGGGAGGCCGAGATCTGAGCCCTGCCGCCGGAGCCCCTTGCTCTCTTCCTCCGATACGTCCCGTATGAGGTCGTCGACCGGTGGGCGGAGTGGACTAACACGGCGGCGGCAACGGCGCAACACGGACCCCTTCGGCGACGGTCACGGATTAAGGCATGGAGGCCTACTACAGCCCACGAAATCTATCTCTTTTTGGGTATCTTGATCTGTATGGGACTTCACAGCGAATCACAGGTATTCGGGTACTGGTCCACTTCGCAGGATCAAGAGGATCCCATCTATTTATTCACCCGCTTCATGACCCGGGACCGCTTTCAACGACTCCTCCGCCGCATTCGGATTTTTAACCCGGCCGACTTCCCCGATACGCCAAAGCCGAGTGAACAACAGAGACGGGGCCAGGCCCGTAAGGGCCTAATACCGAAGGTCTACCGACAAGTTAACGGATGGTCCGCCCACATCCAAGAGACCGGAGAATCCTTCTACACGCCGGGCACCGGGCTTACCGTCGACGAGGCTATAGTCCAGTTTACGGGCCGGTCTACAGAAACGACAACGGTACCAAATAAGCCGACTCCGGTCGACTTTAAGGTATGGGTATTAGCCCAAAAGGGGTATTACCTCCGATAGCTCTAGCACGTACACGGGCAAGGTCCGTACGGCTTAGTCCCCCAGGCCCGGCAGGCGCGGGGCGATATAGAGGCTAAAAAGGCGGCACTGACGCCGACCCAGCGGGTCGTTACAACCCTCGTCGCCCTCCTGCCGGCCGCCGGATATCACGTATTCTTAGATAACTTATTTGCCTCCGTGAAGTTATTCCGGGCCCTCCGGAGGCAGAATATCGGCACCACCAGCACCTACCAGAAGGACGGCGGGATCGACGAGATCTTAGTCGATGAGAAGGAGGAGGAGGGCAAGGGAATACCCTGGGGCAAGGTCCATTGTATCCCTACGAAAGACGGCGAGGTATGTCACCAAGAGCTTCTTCCACATACAAATTTAACCCATCGAAGCTTATGTATCATTTAACAGATCAACCAGTTCACTTGGAAGGACAATGCCCTAGTACTGTTCCTTACAACCGTCTTCCGGGAGACCTCTGAAGTTCTCCGTCTCCGGCGCCGGCCGACCGGAGACTCCGCCGCTAAGGAGGCACGCCGGGTCTTCGGCGCCGAGGCCCGGAAGATCCTGCCCATCTCATTGGCTATTGATGAGTATAACCATAATATGAACGGAGTCGATACGAGCGACCAGATGCGGTCGTATCACCAATACAGCCGGCCAATAAGAAGGGGGGGCTGGCAGGCCCTGGCTTGGAACTTCCTCCTCGAAGTGGTACTCGTGAATAGCTTCTTTCTACAGCTATGGGGCAATCCTCGTTGGGCCAGGATCAAGAGCCAATACCAATGGCGTAGGACCCTTTCAGCCCAGCTTATTCAACAGTTTGGACCATCGTCACAAGCTCCAAGTCGGGCCAGGCCCAGGAGGGCTACAGATACCAGGAACGACGTCATACCCACAGTACATCAGGTACGTGTACGTCGAAAGTCCTCCTCGCCCTGCGTTGCGTGTAACTATTCGCGGCCCAGCGCGAGAGTGGCGCTGGGGGAGGTTACGGCTAATACGCGACGTCGAAAGACATCACGTTCGGGCTGCCAGCAATGTGGTGTCGCTCTATGTACCAGCAGCCAGTGCTGGTACCTCTATCATAACCAAAATATATAGTAGATAGATGTACTGGTCCTAAAATGGAGTCAATTGGCCGACTTGGCGAGCTCACTTACCCCTGAGTGGCTATTACCCCTCACGACGTGGGGCCTCAAAGTACTGCAGTCCAGTCGCACTCGATGAGATAAGAAGGTAGGTCTGATAGGGCCTTTCGTAGAAGCGGGACGCCAGCGGGACTGTCCCATTTCCCTGGTAAAAACCCGCCAACTTCATATCTGTCCGCAAACTTCCGTAAAACACAGAGGTCGATATTATATATCCCCCAGCCTACAAGCATAGTCCCCAGATGAATCCACGTGCGGATGTGGTCGAGCATTCCACGAGGAGTCAACGTAATCGTGAATGGCCGTGCTGGTTTGTGGCGCGCCTGGGACACAGAGGTTGCGGATGAGACAGCGTTCTGTACCAAGATGTGACAGAGTACAGACCCTGTTGCGCTGACCAATGCAACTGAGTTGATTCGATTTTGAGAAAGGTTGAATTCAACGTCAACGAACACGAGATGGTCACTACCGGCTAGTAGTGCTTTCCGAATGTCCCACCACCGCGAAGGGCACATGAGATACTGGCTGTGTAGGCGAGCGTGTAACGGATTTTCGGGCGAGAAAGATACTGGCATGTATGCTTTGCGGGTCGATACGGCCAAGGCGTCCATTTCCTCACAATACAGTCTCAAATGGAATCTGTCATCTGTGCAGGCGTGACAGAATACAGACATTTCCCACCGGTAGCGATCGCACCTAGGGGTTGAGCAGCGCAGGCTGCTGTTTTGGTCGTTCGGCTCGGCAAGACAGTAATGGTTTTGTAGAAATTTGCAGATACGAAAGCTGGCATCGCATTGAGAACATCGCTGGCTTAGATGTAGAAGCAGTTGGTTATCGTCCCTCTTTAGTTCGGCAGTGGCCAGCTTGACGATGGTGTTCCTTGGACAAGGCGACATAATGCGGTCGTTGACTAGAGGTCGCTCCCTGTGGCAGAGATGTTCAGCAATGCTTAGTTTGTATGTGAGATTTTCCTCTGAGACCTGTCAGAATACTAAACCATTTAGTTTGGAATGTTTGCCCTGCGCTCACTAATCAACTGGTGGTTTCTGGCTTTGGTGATGAGTTGGGAATCGGCTAGCTTGGTCCGTCCACGAATGTCAAAGTTGAGGAAGTCTTCATAGACCCTCTTGACAGATTCCTCAGCGGCTGTAGGAACTGCCGGATAAGAGGTATCGAGGGATGTTTTTAAGTCGTCGTCGCACCCGTATTCTTCGTGCGCCGTTTTTCGACACCGATCGCATCTCTTTGAGAGAGGTTTTGTGGAGTCAGTCAGATAGGTTCATAAAGTGCTTTTCGTCAAGCACGTTGTGGCATAAGGAGCAAACTTTCGTTGTAGTGGTCTCCGCGCCTTTTCCTTGTTGAATGTCCGCTGTCTTATTGTTTAGTTTTCGTTTCCAAAAAGTAGACCTGCATGTCGAGCAATATTGCGTTATTCGTCCTACTGCCCATGCGTCGCTGCTCGCAAATGGTAGAACGACATACGCGTCGCCGCACTCAGTACATGATAATCTCATCGGATCATCTGTGGGCGTGCTTTGTTTCCTTTCCGGCGACTCCATGTCAGGTCGCCAGCAAATTGGTTCGGCCGTCTTGAGGGACCGGGCATGTCCAAAAAGCGGATGCAGAGCTGACGTTGCACTAATCGACGACCGGGTACACACTGTCAGCGTGGGATGTCGTGCAGCCAAGTGTCGATTTTTGAGCAGCACGACATTGTTGAGCATGAAGCGGTGCTGCGTTCCATGGCCTAAGAAAATGATGCTCATCCTTTTGAAGGCCATGGGCCATGCGGAGGAGGATGATTGATTTATTGGAGACCCGAAGTCTGGGAAAATGAGGAATGGGATATAGCAATGCGATCTCAGGTTCTTGACGTCGATGGTTCAGTTGATAACATTCTTCGTCCACATCATCCATGCTGAATATTAATTAGCTTACGGAAACCAGATCGTAAAGACTCTCAACAAGCCTCACCGGATGATGCCTAGTGTAGAGTACGCACTGTAATGCGAGCTGCACACTGTCTTTATGAGTTCTCTCATAAGATGATGGACGGTATAAAGGGGCAGCCACTTAAAAAAGGGAGAAAAAGAGCGAGAGTAGGAGAGGTGGGCAGGGCGAAGGAGCGTTACTTTATTCTGCGGAGATGAAACGCGATCCAGATATCATAGACTTTCACAGGGTTCAGCACTCCTTTCGGAGAGGGGCAATAACGTGATGAGGGGTAGACGATACTGTCCTTCCGCAGAAATCGTTTTGAAGCTACAAAGTCAAATTTCCAAGACCCTCGATCGATCTCAAATGCACTGTTTTCCTACGAGAACTATTATTTCACGCCCCCCAAGCTGAGAATTCCCCCTCCGACAAGTACCAGTAGCGACGATGACCGACGATGGCAATGAAAACATACTAAAGGTAAATAGTATTCGGTTAGAATATCTAGAGGGGATGTGAAATACTCAGCTTGGGGGTGTGAAATAATAGCTCAGGATTGTGTAGTTCTCTGTCGTTGCCTCTGGGCAGACACCCGCGGCGCGGTAAATCGGGGCAAAGGAGCAATATCAATATCGCTTTCAACACGGTCAGGCAGTTTTCCATTAGCATTACAGGGTCTTGAATGCCTAAACTGCATTGATTAGTAGTTTGCTTTTCACAATACCTGCCATGACGACTGACAAGGGCGACATCCACGGACTGTTCTATCGTTCACCAACCCGCAGGTTATCTCTGCCCCTTTGCGGCACAGCACTGGATATAACTAGGGCGTAGGTCAAATCCTCGCCAAGGGCTATGGCCTATGTTTTACATAGGGATTCAGGGGACGAAGAATCAGAAACGTTGTGACGGCACCTAAAATGGGGTAAGAAATACATGTTTTGAGAGGCTTTCAACAAAGTGACCATCAAAACCACCCTGGCATCATCCTATCACAACTTCCGTTGGGCGATTTCGGGACGAGATGTCCATTTATAAGATGCCAGGTGCAAAGACATTGGTGTGTTAAGCAAACGGACTGCAAAGGACTTCGTCCACTCGATCACATTTGAACTAAGCTTCGCCAAGCAAATTCCAAACCAGCGTCACGCAGTATTCACATCTTGGATATGGAGGCACAGCTTTTTGACTCTCTGTTGTTGATGTTGGTTGGCTGTCGAGCGGTCAGCGCTGAGGACCGCAAATCCATGCCGGGTACTATAGGAAACCGCCTCGTCTACGACTTCACCTTAGTGCCTTACCAGATGGAGCCGGCCACTGGGGTCGCTTGATGGCGAACCCGAACGCGACTGGCCACTTCCCCTTCATCGGCCCCAACATCTCCGAGCCCGACTCGGCCAACGACGGCAGCCACTCGCTCTCCCAGGAGTGGGCTATCTCGCTCGATCTCCAAGCGGACATTCCCCTCAAGCAGACGGGGGCTCGGCACTACAGGGACGTGTCGAACAACGTCGCCGGCAGCGTCATGTCGTCGACACCGCCCAACGACCTGGTGAACCCGTAACTCGACGAGGGCAGGCCTTACCAGCACGACCGCACGTGGAAGGTCTGCGTTTACAGCGCACACCCGCCTTGCTTGTGGAAGGCGGAGAGACAGATGGGTATGCACGAAAAGGACAGCTGCGAACCGGTCTACTCGTCGGAGTGTGTCGATTCCATCTGCTCGAGATCAAGTCCGCATTCATGGAACGGTACTCGGAGACCACCTACAGAGACGATCCCCAATGTCCGTCCCTCAGCATGACCGGACCGTGTGGCCAGACCCTTGCGCTCTCCGCCGGCCGGTATTTAATAAGTAAAAATGGTCGTCTTGGCTTGTTATTTCTCTTCTATAAATACGTCTTTGAACACTGGCGTCAACGGTCCTTCCGTTTGTCTCTACATCAAGGCGTTCTGAAGCTTGGCTCCTAACTCTCACCCCGATCTTCGTCAGCTATTTCTCTCTCTATTTTTGCTCGTCATGGATGATATCATCACACCAAAGCATCTCCTCACATCCTGGCCCGACTCCACGCTGCTTAGGAAGCCGGACATCTGGACGTCGTTATGCCTCCGTATCATCCTCATCGCCGCCTTCACGGTCGTACCCCAGATGCGAAGGCCGTCCCGCAAGCTCCCCTATGTGAACCCACGAGAGGCGTTGGACATCTTCGACCAGAGGAGGAAACAGGGCTTTCTATTCAATGTCCGTCGGCTCATGGAAGCCGGGAGAAACCACTATCGTCATTCCGCCGCAGTTCGTCAACGATATCCGCAACGAACCTGGCCTCGGCTTCCTCCAGGCCTTTTCCGATAATGTCTACCCGCAACTGCCTGGTTTCGAGGCCTTTGCCGCGGGACACAGGCCCGATGAGCTTTTTCAGTTGGCGATCAAGAAGCGCATCACCGAACTTTTAAATAAGTTGTTGGCGACCGTCTCCAGCCCTCCGACGCCCGCATTTCTTATAATATCAGCAGGATTAGCTGACTTCAAAAACTCCCACGGACAGGCCAAATCACGGAACCGCTGTCTTCTGAAGCCACGTTTGCTGTTTACCTCAAGTTCGGCACCTCAAATGGTAATGCGAACAGCGCGAGACCGCACATAGTGTCACGAATAACATGGCGTTAACCTCACATCAAGAATGGCATGAGGTCAGTCTCAAAGAGGGCGTCCTTGACCCGCCTTTCCTGCCGTGTCTTCCTGGGCAGCGAAGTATGCCGCGACGAAGCATGGCTGCACATCACCAAGTCGTACACCGTCAACGCCTTCATCGGCGCCGAGACAATGGGCATCTATCCAAGTTGGATGCGGTCAGTGGCCCACTGGTTCATGCCTCAATGCAAGGTTCTTCGACAACAGGTGGCAGACTCTAGAAGCATCATGGCGCCGATACTGGAGAGGCAGATAAGCCTACGTGCTGAGGCTCAGGCTCGGTGTGACTCGATTCCGAAGTTCAACGATGGTCTTGGTTGGTTCGAGGAAGAGAGCAAGGGCCCAAATACGATGCCGTCGGCATCCAGTTAGGGTTGTCAGCTGTCGCTATCCATAATACCACCGACCTTCTCGTCGAGGCGATGCTGTGGATTATAGAGGACCCTCAACTCATCCGCGACCTTCGCAAGAAGCTTCGTAAGGAGATTGTTGAAGTGCTCAGCGCTGAGGGCTGAAAGAGGACTGCGCCTTTCAACATGAAGCTGGTCGACAGCGTCCTGAAAGAGGCTCAGAGACTGAAACCTGTCACTTCAGGTAGGTTTCGGACTCCCACTAGACTCATCGCACATGTCATCTGTTAGAAGAAAACATCTGATATTCTGGCTCTCTCCCTGCTACTTAGCCACTATGAGCCGCGTTGCCACGCGCCTGGTGACCCTGACCAACGGACTTCAACTCCAGAGAGGCGAGCGCTGCGCCGCCGACCTCGGCAGCATGTACGACCCGGTCATCTACGAAAACCCTCCCGAGTTCAATGGCTACCGTTTCGCTCGCATGCGCGGGGAGCCGGGACTCGACAGCCAGTCGCACCTCGTCAGCATGTCTCCGTCACACCTCGGCTTCGGGCACCGCCGGCACGCCTTCAAAATATCGATCCATAAGTCAGCGGCAACTTGCACAGTCGACTGGCTTTTAAGCTCCACATCAGCGAGAATGACCATTCTTCTGAACAGTAAAAACACCTCTCGTTTCAGGAGGAGTCAAATCTAAATGCCGGATATAGTCTTGCACTTATGATAGACGGGCCTTTTTGCTTCGTGCTGCAACCTCTGGCATACTACATCATCCTAGTGTCTGGCAAAGCTGCGTATGAACTCTATCTCGGAACGGAAGGATTGAGGCTCAATTTTACGAATGGTCAGCAGACGTCGACATATATCATGCTGATCAATACTCATCAACCACGCGCACTATCGCCTTCTCATTCTTCCTGTGGGGCGTTCTCGGGCTTCCGTGCGTAAACAACATGGCTATCGAACGTTAGCATGGTGCTTCTTCCTCCATCGGGCCTCGGGAGGTTGCTGCTTACAGGTCGAAGACAGGCTGGAGCCTGAAGTCCTTGAGGGCTTTTCGGAATTGGCTGATAAAAAGAATTACTTCCGCATACTCCCAGCCCATGACCTCCTTCAGCAGAAACGTTCCGAAGCCCTCAAGCGACTGATCGAGATAAGCAAGGGACCCTATACCGACCTCCTTTAGGATCGGGTCATTAGCCCACGGGCCAACTGGTACCAGCAGTTTCTGTTCAACAATATCGGTAAACCCGGCAGCCCGGAGGCTTTTGGCTATACCGTTGTTGCGGCACTGCAGCCCCACCTTCCCAAGCTTGTCGGCAGCCTCTAGGAGGTTTTTAGACCAGGCCTTAAAAGGGTGGTCTTTATCCAGCTCTTGAACCTGAGAGCGGGTCTCGATATCGAACTCCTTGATCTCGATATAGCTTCCGGGCTTCATATGTATAAAGGCCTGTTTGTAGAGCTTATCCCACTCTGCAATGGCGCCCTCAAGGTTACGGATATGGATAAAGTCAAAGTACTCGTTGGGCCACGTCCAAGGCTGCTCAATATCGTCGATCTGGAACTTGCAGTTAGGGGGAACCCACGATGGCTGGATCGGCGAGACATCGACCCCAATCACCTGGGCCGTAGGGAACTCGTCGGCGAAATCGCTGTTCATTACTCAGTCATCTTTCGCGGGTTCCTCGGACTTCGTAGTCTCGAACTCACATGGCCCAAACCCCTGTTCCGGTGCCGAGGTCAAGAACGTTCTGTGCAAAGCATTGGGCTTAGCAACTACATGTGTAAAGGTGCTGGCCAGGAGAATATGCACCTACCTGTGGGCTTTTGTCGATAGGGGCCAGGGACAGTCTGTCGCCGAGAAACAGAGTCATCCACCAGTGACTATTTCACACATTAGACTCATTTTGGGGTTCAACGAGCTTGGAGACCGCCTTACTTGATGTCGAGTCCTTCGTTTTGCTTCTCGTCGTTGGGGCCCCAGTAGTCGACTTTCTGGGTGTAAGTTCGACCATGTAGGCGGCGATACTCATTGATGCTCTCGCTCAAAGAAGCCGTCGACGAAGTGCTTACGCTGTAAAACTTAGTCATTGGACAGTCCTACCTATCTATTTCAATGTCATAGCAAACCTTCCCATTTCGAGCTCAGACTCGGTGTCGGCCTCATTCCCAAGAACAGGGTCCTGTTACGTGGCCAATGAAGTTAGCACACAGCATTATCTGCCCACCCCATCGCTCACAAAAACTCACGATTACGATTCCTCCTTCGCCTTGTCCAGCCCCGTTGTTCGGCGGCGTGGCGGAGTTCGGGGTTGTACCACACATGACGAAGACCTTGCGCTGTCGAATCGGTGAGATGGTCAGAAGAGCGGTGGGCAACTCGGTTGGTAATGGGGGAAAATGGATCGCAAATATTCAGCGGCTTGACCACCTTTTGAAGAAGGAAACAACCGCGGTTTGCTTGTTGGTGTTGCCTGCATCTCCCAAGATCACGATTGTAGGCCGGGTGCCCCGGCCCAATCAAATCATCTTGTTGGTTGGTTTGACTGCACCCTCTAAGCTGGTTTCGGTAGGTGTTCCGCCGCAACCCAGCATATAGAGAGCGGTTGGAACGACGACAACGTACGACGACAAGCATGTGCTAAGGGCTCAATTGGCAGTCTTCAGCGCTAAAGTGTCCTTGGTATGGGTCGGATGTATATCAGCTGCAGGCGAATATTGCCTGCTGCATGTTACCCCTCTCATCCTTCGATGAACTCGACGATTCTGTCACAAGACCCGGCGAGCCGCTAGATCTTGGTGCAATGGAGGAAACTGAGATCGACTGACAATCATGAAGGTAACAACACCTCTCATGGCGGCCACGATCGTTCCCAGTGTTACAAGTAGTCCTGAAGAGCTACCAAGATTGTGAGAACCCATGTAAGCTCCATTGGATCTCCGTGTGACTGGGATTGACGTGGGAACCCAGACCCAAAGTTCTGAAAGCCAACGCAGGGCATGTCCACTGTCCGTCGAACGAGCGCATATGTTGGGGGCCAGTTGGACTTTCATACCCAGCCCTCGATCGTGTAGTAGGTCGGGTGCAACCTTACATAACGATGCGAGCTCAAGAAATGCACCCACAATATACGCAACGGTCAACGTACTTCCAGCATGCACGAAAATCACTTATTGACGCCAAGCTCTAAGTCGGGAGCAGAAACAATGGGGCATATAGGAACGATTGCGTCCAACACACATTCAGTGGCATTGATGCCGAATACCTAGGTTGTGCTCAGTTCACATATCCTGATTCTGAGTAACGTGACCCCACATCAATTCTCTCTTGGACAACCCACGCTAGTCCACAACCAATCGTCCGCCAACGAACTCAAGATTGCCTTGGCGCACCTTCTGATGAAATACGACTGGCAGCTCACCCTGGGGTATAAAAACTGCTGCCGGGAGTACGGTTTTGGCTTGTCTTCGGACGGGGCTGCGAAGTTGATGATGCGGAAAAGGGAGGCGCCAGAGATGGATATCGACGCGATAGTTGCCAGGGAGTAGGCAGTCTCGTTTATTCCAGCTTCGATCCTGGACCAGAGTCGAAGAGCTTCTAGGATTGAGTGATCGATGGTATCTCTGGAAGTCAGTTGTTTCATATGTACGATGTATGAACAGGAAATATCAATTTAGGCCCTCGCAGTTTCCGTATCGACCAATCCACGTAGAATAGCAGGGCGTGAGACCCGTCTTGATGTCTCGTACTCAACGCTGCCAAGCCAAATTCGACTCTTTTGATGGCTGCCTGCTGATGCGGACCTTGGCGTGGAGTCACAGTGGTAATGACCCCACAACTCGATCTTGACACCTTGGCAGAACATGAACCAAAAGGTCAAGCTTGCGCGACTATCGAACAGTTCAACCCGCATGTCGGTTGAGCGGTTCGCAACCAGCTACCAAACATGCTGCAATTGAAGCACTTTAGACGTCGGAGCCTCGAACTTCTTACTGCCTGCGTCGCAGTTCTCTTTATACTCAACCCGGTCTCAGTTTCGGGAATGATTGTCAACCAACATTATAGAAACTGCGTTGGAGTTGTTAGTGCCCCGTGTCGTACATACGGGACGCAGGCATATGTCGGCGTTCGAGTTTAGGCCAACTGCTGATTTGAAAGCAGAGCCTCGGCCAATCCTACTCGAGCATAAGCGTAATTGAGCGGGGTGTCAGACTATCCCCGCTTGATGGTGACAGTAAGAATCCGGTTGAGCCTTGATTGTTAAAGCTGAGTCGGTGAAACTCCAGGCTTTACTCTGCTCGAGAGCAACCCGACGGATACCAAAGACACCAGTCGCACAATGACAGTGACAACCTTTGGCACCGGGTGGGTATATAAGAGCAGGCTTAAGAAGATGGCAGTCGCTGACCGGAAACCCAACAGAAATGCAACTTGCGCTTCCAACGAGCCTCACCATTTTGTTTCCCGGCGAATGAACACGCCGTGTTCTAAAGATCACCCAGCACGTCGCCCAGGTTCCGTTGACATCGAGGCCTTACCATCCCTCTTTGCGGAAATGAAAGAAACAGCCGAGTCATGCTTGCAAGACGATGTCGAGTACGCGGCGGTTATGGTCCCGGATTACTACACCCGAGAGGACTACACGGACATCAAGGACGCCGCGAAGAGTGTAGGGCTTAATATCGTGCTCGTTAAAACGCATTCAGCAGCCGCGGGGACTGCATACGGCGTCGGTTGGTCTCAAGAAGACGCGACTGTTCTTTTCTACGACCTGGGACACGAGACCTTCCAGGTGTCGGCGTACTATGCTGATCTGGGTATCTTCGAGCCCCTAGCTAACGCCACCGACCATCAACTCGCGAAGAAGATAGACCAGGCCCTCGGTACCACGGGACATTCAAAACGACATTACTTGGACACATATCAGATGGAGCTTGTGGAGCAAACCTTGCCGGTCGTGGAGCGTGTCACAGCCGAAGCCAACCTATCAAAATCGGACTTTAACCACCTCCTTATCTCTGGTGCTCATACGCGACATTCCCAGATAAGAAGCTTGTTGGAGGAGTTTATGGGCCGAAGAATAACTCCGTTGGGCCAGGATGTCGAGTTGTGGAGACTATGGGAGCCATCAAATTTGGATCCTGACGAAGTTGTCACACTTGGAGCTGCAATTTTTGCCGCAGCACTCTCCAAACCACTTCCTATCAGCCGGTTCAACTATCCGTTTTAGCCCTTTCTCATGCCACGGTTGGTGAGAACAGTAGTAAATCAAGTTTGGTGCCGCTAGTCATTTCGGAGTTGTTGACGCTGCCAACTACAACCACGTGAGCTTCTACCGAGTCTCCATCACGAGAGGGCAGAAGACCCTTTTTTGATCGCGAAAGGGGACGCAAAGAGAAAATGGGTCTTCTCCTGAAGTCCAAGCCGTACAGCCTGCGCGTTCTCAATTTCGTAAGCTCCATATCCAGCTTTGGTCATGTGTTCCGAAGCAACTCTCGGCAAAGGGATCCGTGAGATCTAGCCTTTATCTGGACCTCTGGCTTCGAGTGCTTCCTCATAAGCTTCAGATGGGCCACGGTAGCGCCGGCGTAAGTGTACAACCCGTTGGGCTGCTTGACGAACCCGTACCCGGTCGAGGTCTTGACGAAAGCAACGCCAACGTCGGAGCAAATCTCGCAGAGACGGATGATGTGCCCTTCCTTCAAGTAGTCGTTCTCAAAGATGACCTTGAGCGTCGCGCCATGCCAGACAACCACGTCGTTCACGCAGCGGATCTCCTCGGCGACGTAGGCCCAGTCGCCACCCAGGACCTTGCCAATGTTGACGACCATGTCGACCTCCTTCCCGCCGTCGTAGGCGGCACCCTCGGCCTCGAGGACCTTGATCTCTGTGGTGCTGTTGCCGTGGGGGAAGCCGATGACGGGGCAGACCAGAACACATGTACCTGCCAGCGCCTTCTTGGCAAGAGGGACGAGGTAGGGCTTGACACATGCGGTGGCCACGTTGTATCTCTGGGCGGTGTCGAGACCCTCGGATATCCGCGTCGGTCATAGTTGGGTGTAGAAGAGAGTGATCAATCATCTTGGCGATCTGTTGCAGGGTCACCGTAATGGTGTTGCTGGGCTGGGTGTTGGGCATGATGTCTGATGTTCGGGTGTGGAATGTTTCAAAGGAGGCCCTGTGAGATTTCGATAAGTCATGATTGAAAGACAGAATCAAAGAAAACCTGGAGCGGCTTGTAAGTAAGTAGCATTTGCTGAGGGGTTCAAGGAAACATTAATGCTCGACTGTTCTCCACAGGAATGCTGTTCCGGTGGAACGGATCTTGACTTGATATTGACGTCCTTTCAATCGGAGTCGGAAGCGACAAGTTTGTGCCCGAACTTCTAGCGGAACCAATCCTGCATTAAGTGATGCCCAATAGTTCCTTTTCCTCGTCCGCTCAATGCAAACCCCGATTTTGCTACGACCGCGAAAATATCTCCCAATACTTCTTCATCAAGCTCTCCTGCTTTCGTTCAAGTTGGCTGGAGCAAGACTGAGTAAATACTTTGTTGATACAATCAAAACGTAGTTAAAGTGTACATGTGCCTGCCATCCAAATGAGCAACACGGAGCGGCCAAAGGCTTTGGGGTTCACTTCCCGTGGTAACAATCCATCAACGGCTAGCCGGAAGGCTGGGGTAGTCAAATCAAACAATCCTCTTGAGAACAAGCATTGCGCTATCGCCATTTAACAGCCCTATCTCCTTGGCCGCAAGCCACCCCATGTTAGCGCACCCCCAAGCGCCGAGCCGGAATACCGCAGGGCAGCTGAGCTCAGCAGCCATTGCTTTGGATTCTCCAAATAGTCACTGCCTCGCCGCCAAAGCGTGGCCGGGCAAGCCCTGGGCTCGGAACGATCTGCTGCAAAGCGTACGTGGCGGTCAGATGGGATACCTAGGGCGACGCTCTCGCCTGGCACTGTATCTTGGCCCCAGCTGAAAGCCAATTCCGAGGAGGATCGCATCTACACGGCAACAGCGGCTACCTGCATTAGGATGGCAACGGACTGCCATCGTCTAGCCAGGTATATAACAACGCCGGCTGGCGTGTCCAGAAGAGCCTGACTGGAGAGATCAAGCTAATCACGCCATCCCTCCCCCGCCCAGCTTCAGCCAGTCGTTCGAATACAAGTCTGAAAATCTCCCAATCTTTGCGAGTCCTTGTCAGTCAGAACCGCCAAGATGAAGTGTGAAAGAGCTCTCCAGTGCTTCATTGGTGGCTGGGGCTACCTCAACGCCACCCTGGAGTGAGTAAACCTTTATCCTGCCTGCTGGTCTTCTCGGTCCGCAGATAACACCTATGTTGTCTTGTAAGTGACTAACACCGACCAGGAACACCAACACTGGTGAACTCATCCCCGAATGGCACAGCATCTACCCCTCGGGCGGCTCTGTATACGCCTCCTCTGGGCAGATCTCATTCGTCATCACAGCCAACGACAACACCCAACCCGAGTTCCGCCCCAAGGACGTCAGCCTGCCAGCCAAGCCCACCGACTCGAACAACACGTGGGCCCTCGTCGCCCAGCACAGTCTCGGCGTCTACGGAAACTTCCGCCTCTCCAACCTCACCTGCGGCGGTGACGACGGCAACAAGGACAAGAAGGGCGAAAAGGGCAAGCGCGGCCAGGACAAGAAGCAGGGCGGAAAGGACCAGAAGAAGAAGGATGGCAAGGACAACAAGGACTGCGACCTCGGCGGCAAGGGCAAGGGCCCGTCCGGACTCCTGACCGTCGACGTCACCTCGGCCACTTTGCCCAGCTACGTCGGCCTCACGCTGCCCAACACCTTCGGCTTCACCGACGACTGCAGCAAGCACTTCCTCAGGGCCGACTTCGGCGGCGGCCTCGTGCAGACTGTCTGGTTCCACCGCCTGCCCCAGCAGGACATCTTTGCCTAGGTTGCCCGCGAGGAGGGTCTCGTGAGCCCAGTGTGGATGATCTATACACTTCTTCAAAACATATTGATGTATGTAGCACATTTAGGAGATGGCATGGCCTGTGCCTGTCGCTTGTTGATATAGCAGGCACTGAACGACGGCGTGGATTTAGGTGTCATAGAATGGTGCTTTGGCAACCGTAACAATCAACAAATTGTGTCTCAAATTCCCGGTGTCCGACTCAGAGCAAGCAGAAGTCTGTTACCTTCCTTCTTGTTTCTGTGATGTTGTCACGATAAGCTAGAACCGACAGTTCGCGCCATCCTCTTCGGGGCAAACACAAGCTTTTAGCCGGAGCTCGGGGTCGGTAAGCCCTTTGATTCTCGGGATCGGCAAATCGGACCTCTGGCGTTCTAAGACGGAGACCGAGCTCTGAGCCTATCACGTTGGTGCATCTCCATTGTTGCCTACATTCTTCTAACCGTAAAAAGCAGGTGACGTGCCAGGTTTGCGGCACAGAACATCGGGAACGGAACTTCTGTTTTGCTATCATTCCAGCGTGACTTGCAACGACATATCAGATCTCGGGGCCGATGGTTCATTCTTCGCATTCCGATAATTTCGCGGGAGGTAGTTGTGATCATAAGATGACATTGCCACCCAGCTTTTACATGAGAGATGTGGCTTGCTGCTAAGGGCATCGTATTTGACCTTCGGGACGAATCTTGAATCACACATTGAACTCAAGATGAATGACAAAGACACTATGAAATCGCCAACAGACGTGTCACATCCCCCAGAAGACTCCAACATGGCCGAAAAGCGGAAACCTTTCCAAGAGTCGGAAGCGAGCGAGCTGGTCCACGACAGACTACAAGCCCTTTACGAAGAACACGGAGTAAGTGTATTTTGTCAAAGGAGCAAACACGACTGTTCTAACCTTCTAACTCGCAGGCGACCTGGGACAATCCCGAAGATCCAAACGACCCGTACAACTGGCCGACGGCCCGGAAAGTCACGATAGCCATCGTCGTTTCAACAGGCCAGCTGATTTGCTTAATGTCGACAAGCATGATGGCCTCTGCCCTCCCGCAGATCTCCCGGGACCTGGGCATCGACGCGTCCACCACGCAGGTTACGTTCTCCCTCTTCGTGCTCGGGCAAGCTTTTGGACCGTTCCTCATCGCGGCACTATCCGAGATGTACGGGCGCAAGTATGTGTGGCTCGCATCGTGCTGCTTCTTCCAGCTTTGGAACGCGCTCTGTCCCGTTGGCAAGAACAAGGGCATCATGATTGCTGGGAGATTCTTGGCCGGGTGCGGAGCGAGTGCTGGTCCGGTGGTGAGTTTGCTCGACACCAGACTGTTTTTTGATACTGACGGAACGACAGCTGTCGGCTCCGATTATGGCTGACATGTACCAAGCTGAGGACCGCGGCAAGTCCCTGGCCATCGCTTCCTTCATCCCGTACTTTGGCCCGGCCCTCGGCCCCATCGTCGGAGGCCTCGTTGCGGACCACATCGAGTGGCCCTGGCTGTTTTGGGTGCTCAGCATATTCTCCGCGGGCATCACCGTCATCGGTGTTGTTCTCTTGAAGGAAACGTACACTCCAGTTCTGCTCCAGCGCAAGAAACGACTTGCCAACCAGGCCAACGGCATCACATCCGAGGGTCTCACCGGAAGAGCCTTCTACACTGACTTATCCGCCCGTCTCTCAAAGAGCCTCTTACGACCCCTGGTACTCTTCGTCCGCCGGCCCGTCATCCTCGTCATATCCTGGATCTGGGCCATCAGCTTCGGTTTCTACGTCCTCGTGCTCTCGAGCTTCGCCAGCCTCTGGATGGACAGGTACGGCCAGACGGGCACGCAAAGCTCGCTCAACTACTTCGCCCTCGCGCTAGGCATCACCATCGCGACGCAAGCAGGCGGGCACCTCATGGATTGGATCTTCCGGCGCCTCCGCGACCGCGCGGGAGGCGAGACAAATGCCGAGTTCCGGGCTCCGTACATGGCTTTCGGGGTGGTAATGCTGCCGGCCGGCCTATTCTGGTACGGCTGGGCGGCCGAGAGGGGTATGCACTGGTTATTCGTGGACGTCGGCGCCGCCGTGTTTACATGTGGCACGTTTGTCACCGGGTCGGGCATCAGCGCGTACCTGGTTGACGAGTTCGAGCACGCGGCGTCCGCGAACGCCGCGGCGCGGATGCTCTCGAATATCCTTGGGTTCGCGTTCCCGATCTTCGCTCCGCAGCTGTTTGGCCAGCTCGGCTACGGGTGGGGAAACAGCCTCCTAGGTTTTGTCTTCACGGCCTTGGGTTTGCCGGCGCCGCTTGTGATTTGGCTATGGGGATCTCGGTTACGCAGCCTGGGGAAGACAGCAGGGGACTAAGGGGGTCTGTTCCGACGATGAATAACCTGGAAAAGACAGTTCGTGGCTTCTTGAAACAACCGCTATGGCGGATACAGTCAACTATAGAAGTTCGTTCATGTAAGTGAAGGCTTAAAACAACCGGATGGCTGTTGGGCGGCGAGCAGTTGGGGTTTAAAACTTTGAGACGATACAAGACTGCCGATATCTTCTTCGTTGTCCCAACCAAGTGAGGGGAAACTAGGCGGTAAGACAGACGACGATAGTACTACTTGCCACGAAATGATGATCCCTGCGGAGGTGCGTCCCGGAAAAGGCCAGCCCGCGCCACGCGAATACTACGTGGGCGGTGCCGAGACTATCGCCGTCAGCCCTAGTCTACTTCCCGCATACAATGCTACGGCGCACCCGTCGCGGGGTTAAGAGGCCGAGCATTCCGCTGTCGTCTCCCTGTTTAAAATTCCCGGAGTTTTTTTCCCACTGGCACAAGTGTCGTGTAACGCTGGAATGCCTGGTGCCTCTAGGGTGGTATAGGACCGGCGGCCGCGCTGATCGGGCGCTCTGGCTGGTCATCTATTTAAGTGTAACTATCCGCCATTTTTTGGAAGACGATGATATTTCATATAGCTTTAGATCTGTACTTGATCCGAAGATGAAATTCTCGTCAACAAACCTGGCCATACTGGCCTCGACGCAGTTTGGCACGTCCAGCGCGTCCTCAACCTGTGGAGTGGTATGTCTCGTTCACGCTCCCCGCGCTTATTAGTCTTGACTCTTCGCGGTTACTGACAAGTTCACCAGTGTTCCGCCCTCGCGAGACAGCTCCCAGAAAAGGTCTTTCTCCCCAACACAACCCAGTACGCCACATCAAACATCTACTGGTCAGACCGCCAGGCGGAAATCCATCCCGCGTGCTTCATCACCCCGGAGAGCACCGAAGACGTATCAACCGCTATCAAAATCTTGGTATCACTCTCCGCCCCCTTCACAGTCAAGAGCGGCGGCCACACCGCGTTCGACGGCGGCTCCAACATCCAGAACGGCGTCACCATCGACCTCGCCCCCCTCAACCACCTCAATGTCTCCGACGACCGACAGACTGTCTCAATAGGACCCGGGAACCGCTGGATAGACGTCTCCGAGGCTTTGGATCCACTCGGTCTCGCCGTTGTTGGCGGGCGTGTCGGCATGGTTGGCGTGAGTGGCTTGATCCTCGGTGGTGGCATCTCGTATTTCTCGGGTCGGTACGGGTGGGCGTGTGACAACGTGCACCGCTTCGAAGTCGTGCTGGCGTCCGGGGACGTCGTCTATGCCTCACCGGACGAGAACGCAGATCTGTTCTGGGCGCTCCGGGGCAGCGGCGGATCAAACTTTGGCGTCGTGACCAACTTTGACCTCGCGTCGTTCGAGCAGGGCAATATATGGCTGCACAATAGGCTGTTCCCCATGGCGAAGAGCACGGAGCTCGTGCCGGCGTTCAACGAGCTATCGCTCAACGGGCTCCCTGGCGATGCCGACGGGCACACGTTCTTGGTCATGATGTATCTTGCAGAGCTGGGCGGATATATCATCGGGGATTATCTCTACCACGCGCAGCCTCCCTCCGACCCCCAGGCAACGCCCGCCGTGTTCGCCAGTACCGCGACGATCACCGGGACCTTGTTCAACTCAACGACAGTGGCAAACGTAACAACCCATATCAAGGCTCTCTCCGAGGGAAACCAGAACGGCGGGCGTAAAGCCTGGTTCGGCGTCTCTGTCTACCTCGGCGAGGGCTCTTCCCAACTCCTCCAGGACATCATCCCGCTCTATCAAGAGCGATCTGAAATCGTGCTAGCTACCGCCGCGAGCAAGAACCTGACCGCGATGCCGATGCTCGTCTACCAGCCCATCACGGCCAACATCTTGGAACAGATGCAAAAGAACGGCGGCAACGCGCTCGGCCTGTCGCCCGAGGCGGGACCGATGGTGCACATCCAGGTCGACACGCACTGGGACGCGGCGGAGCTGGACGAGGTCGTCGAGAGCAGCGCGGCGGACCTCGTTGCCAAGATTACCCGGTTGGCGGAGGAGAGGGGGTTATCTGCCGGGTACGTTTACCTGAACTACGCGGACAAGAACCAGGACGTGTATGCGGGATACGGCGAGGAAAGTCACGCGCGCCTGCGAGAGGTTGCTGGGAAGTACGATGCCGAGGGAAGCTTCAGAGGTCTGTGGAGGGGATACTTTGAGCTGTGACAGGGATCAACACCATCAGCAGGAAGATATCACGAGATTTCAGACGCAAAGTCAAACTTAACTTAGGTTTAGTTACTTAAGCAGCAATAGAAAGTTGTGAAATGGATGCACCCTCCATTGTCGAATTTGATTTGTCTAATTCGATGGCAACAGCAACCATGTGGTTCCACCGAATCATTCCGACAGGGGTTGATGCCTGGCAACCAACACAACCGAGTTCTCTATTAGGGAGTTGGGACATCACGCTCGCCCTGCTAAGATTGAAATCAAATTTTTCCTCATCCCACACTCACTGCCGCTTTTTTTTTCCCCATCCCGCACCGGTGACTGTTGACTAGTTTCTTGTCGATGGCGATACTCGTTCGTTCCGGCATAAGACGTGTCGCCGTCTTACTCTCGTCATTGTCTTCCATCTCACTTTCACTGGCACAACGAAGTGGAATAGACCAGACTTTGCCCATAACATCATCCTCTGGCCGCCTCCTTCATACTTCTAATTCGCCCCCAACAGCTCGCCAGTGGGATCATCTAATTCCTGACTTCTGGTCTTCGGTCCCACCGCTGTTCCGCATCAAGGTCGCCGAAGCCGACGACATCGAAGCAAGCTACCCGCTCCTGGCCTCCTACGCGACGAACCCAGATGCAGCTCTCACGGTGAACGAGTTCGGAATTGACACCGACAGATGGCCGAGCCGGTGGTTCGGTTTCAGAACACATGACGAGGCCCTCAACGACCCGGCGAGGCCCGTCGACGATGCCGCCCACCAGCTCCTCGAAGACCGCGCCCGCAAACTCGGTCTCAGCCAGGCGTCGACCGACTCTATGCTGAACGCCCTCAGCTGGAAGAAGGCACACCTACTCGGCCAGAGGCCCGAAACCCCGAGGGGCTTCCGGGAGCACAACTTCGAATACGCCTGCGCGGCGGCGACGCTGCTGCTCTCCTTCTGCAAGAACATCACGCAGGTCTACTGGGGCCAGATGGGCTCCTGCACCGCGCTGGAGGAGTATCTGCACAAGTCCAACTACGGGATCCTCCCCGCGGAATCCAGGGCGCTGCAGCAGCTCGAGATGGCCAGGATCATGAGTGTGACGAACGGTCTTTACAGAGACACCCGCACCTACCGGAGATCCGAGTGCCTCCGGGAGCTGAGCTATTTCCATCGCCTGCCGCGGTTCGCGAACTTCGTGCTGGACGCCTTTGGCGATTACCAGATGCACCACGAAATCTTCGCGCCCAAGAGTTCTTCTCCGTCATTCAAGCGCATCCAGATGCGCCGCACCGGTGCGACGGGCTCCGTCATAGGAATGCTGATCCGCGCCCCGCTGAACCTCGAGGAGCTCGTCCTCTCGACGGGGGGCCTGTGGCTGCATGAAGGCGACATCAGCCTGGCGAGCCTCAAGGGGCTGCACAAGTCCCTTCTCATGCAAAAGGACACGCTCAAGGTACTCGACATAGACGTGGGGGCAGGCATCTGGCCACGTGCCCGCGGCGAGGGCGAGATCGGGTGGGAGGATGATGCCGACGGTCCCGAGGGCGATGAGGAGTGGGGCTGGGTACTGGAGGATCACGCCGAACTGCGCCAGAACGAGTACTTCGCCATGGACGAGGCCCTCGGCGGCGGGCCCATCTACTCGCACGAGCTCCCGGACACGCGGCCGTACGGCTACACGATCGGCTCGTTTCACGACTTTCACAAGCTCACCCACCTCAGCATCACGCTGAGGGCCTTCATGGGCCCCGGCCTCACGTTCTTCCCCAACGCAAATCTTACCGTGAAGCCGCCGTTCAGGCTCTTCGAGGTGCTCCCGCCGAACCTGGAGTACTTGTGCTTCTACGATTACGACAAGGGCATCAACGCGGAGATTGACGACCACGTGAGGGAGTTCACGGAGAAGAAGGGCGAGCTGTTCCCGAGCCTGAGGGAGGTTGTCGGGGTTGACGAGAAAATGCCCGCGGGCGGCACCTTGTACAAAGACGTCGGATACGGCAATAACAAAGAGTCGAGACTCTTCCAACCCGTCGATCCAGAGTTTGGCTGGGCAGTGGCGATCTAACTTACGGAGCAGATGAGAGCGTTCCGGGGCTATCGAGATCAAATCAACTCGGCTGTCATCCTATTCTTAGACTCGCGCGTTTTTAGCCGCCGTATTTGGGAACCAAAGAGTTGTCAACCAACCAGCGTTCGAGACGGCCGCGAATGCGACCTCGAGAACTCGGCCAGCGGCTGTGTTGGTCCATCGAAGAATCGGAGACAACGGGACCAATCAAATGGGCCAATGTTGCCGCCGGCGTCATTGGAAACGTTGATCTGCTTCGGCTGGGCAGCTTAAGAGAGAAGAGCCCCCATCGTCTCTTCTCTCGTCTGGTTCATCTCAACTTCATCAGCTGGCCTGCCTTCAAAGACTCTTTTGTATCTTTCAGTCCCAAGTTCCCAACTCTGTATCCTTATTTTTGATCCCAAGTCATCATTATGTTCTTCAGAAGATCCCGGCGCAGAGCGGAGCCGACCCCGGCCGCAGCACCGTCCAAGCTCCCCTCGACATCCAACTCCATCTACGACCCCCTGCCCCCAAACATCGAAAGCACGCGCTTCCTCCGCATCGCCCCAGCAGCCCGCGACATCGACCCCGTCGTCTGCAGCCTGGTCCAGATTCCCCTTGCCGAGCGGCCCCGGTTCGCCGCGCTCTCGTACATGTGGGGCCCCGAGACGCCGACGGAAACCATCCGGGTGAACGGTCGTCAGTTCGAGGTCCGGAAGAACCTCGCCGGCGCGCTGCGCTGCCTGCGGCGGCAGATGGCCGGCATGTCCGTGGGCCTGTTCTGGATCGATGCGCTGTGTATCAACCAGGCCGACGTCGAGGAGCGGAGCAGGCAGGTCAGGATGATGGGGCAGATTTATCTAAGGGCGCAGGAGGTTGTCGTTTGGCTTGGAGCCAAGTACCAGACTTATGTGGACAAGCTTGCGAGGGTTCCTGCTGGTCAGCTTCCTTCGCTTGGGTTTGGGAGGGGTAAGCGCCAACAGGGGACGGCAGCTGCAGGACAGCGCGAGAAGAGGATGGAGATTGAACGAGAGATGGTCAAGACACTGATGACGGACGGGTACTGGGACCGGCTTTGGATCATCCAGGAGGTCAGCCTCAACGAGACAAAAAGAGTCTGCTTCGGAAACCTAACCCTGTCCTGGGAAGACTTCGTCCAACTGATCACCAGGTACAGCGGCAGCAACGCAGGCCCCCTACGCTTAGATCGCCATCTGAAAGAGAGGGACGCCGGCTCACGCACGCTCCGACGACTTCTCATCGACCACCAGCAAGCCCTGTGCCAGGATAGAAAGGACAAGATCTACGGGCTCGTCAGCCTGGCTTCCGACGGCCACGGATTTCCCGTGGACTACCAGAAGTCGCAGATGGATGTCTGGAAGGATACCATGGAGTTCCTGAACAGCCGCAGACTCTTCAATGCCGGCCGGGAGACGGATGTCATAGACCTCGGAGGTCTCGTCAAGTTTCTGGTCATGGACGAGTACACCTCTCCACGGCAGTCGCTCATCAGACCTTTCGGAGCAAGAGCGGACCCCCAGCTCATCATCGAGACGCGTCCAGAGGATACGGGCAACGGCAAGGTATTCCCCGTGAAGGCCTATATCCTCGGCGTCATCAACTCCATCGGCCCATCAACATCGGAAGTCACCTCGAACCCCGCCAAAGCCCAACAATGGTCGGCAACGTTCCAAAGCACTCAACCCCATGACCTCGTCTCAGCCCACCAAGAAAACACCAAACTCATCAACGCGATCCGCGCCTCAGGAGAAAGAAAACTCGCCAGCTCGTGCTCCACTCAAATGGGCCTCGTGCGCTGGCGCGCCTACCCCCTCAACAGCCCAACCCGCAAGGGTCCCTTCTCAACCTTCTTCCCAACCCGCTACTCCGAAGGCGACGAGGCCCTCGCGTCCAAGTCCCGCACCGGCGCTCCAGGCGATGCGTACCTGTACCAGCTCTCCGCCGCACCAGGCACCAAGATGCCTCGCAAGATGGGCATCGCCTCCGGCCAGGCGCTGCCTGGTGATCTTGTCTGCTGGGTCCAGGGCGTCAGGAGGGCCGTCGTGGTGCGCATGTACAAGGGTCAGGACAGGCACGCGGACAACATGCTGCAGGTTTTCGGGACGGCGCTTGTTACGGATGATGTTGCGGGGATGCAGGAGGATACTGTTGAGCGGTGTCGGTTGGGCGGGTATGAGCAGATGACGTTGAAGCTGGACCCCAGGACGATATTCACGCTTCTCTCGTAGGATGGGGAGGTTTTTATATCGTGGAGGGGTCTTGGTGTACGATCTAGTCTTTCAATATCGTTGAATGTGACAACATTGTTCGAGTCACATGAGGTGCACACGGGAAGGGTTGTCAGAATCGTTGTCCGATTTCCCAGGGTGAGCACATGATATGACTCCCTCGCCTTATCGTGACCGCGAGTCAATGACTCTCAACCAGTCTATCGGAACAACAGATCCAATTGCTAACTCCCCATCTACAATAGCACCGTGATGAAGCTGTCAGGGATGGCCCCTGTCATCGATATCGACGAGGCCACATCAGCGCGCTGCCATCCGTTTTCCAAGCTATGGCTTTGCTGTGACACAGCCAAAGCTACTTTAATATCTTCAGCATTCGTGACTGGTTTCCCAAGTCGTGAAGTTTGATCAGATGTGTAGTTTTAATCAACAGATTCCGAAGTAACCAAACTACTCTTCGTCCGACCTGGCCCTCATCATGAACGCCAGATCTCCTCTGACTCGCTCGACCAGGGCAGGGGGGTTCCCCAGACGATCACAACAAACCCGCCGCCCGTCCTTATCACAACCCAATCTTACATTAGTCCACGGTCCCCAGGACCCCAATCTACCACCACGAAGCTTGTTCCTCGGGACCGTCCGAACTACCTCGCCATTTATGCCACACCTCCCCAGGCGAATACCTCCCTCACAGGCAGCTCTCTCAACTTCACCTCCTCCTATAATCACCATCTGTCCATCATGGCAACCACAAAGCCCCTCGTTCTATACGCCGTCCCCCCAAGGGAGGGCCACATGCGCCCGGCCCTCCAAATAACCACCCACCTCTCCTCCTTAGGTTTCGACGTTACCGTCCTCGGAACAGCACGCTGGCGTCCCGCAATCGAAGCCGCCGGCGCGTCCTTCAGCCCGATAATCGGCCTCTGGGCAACCCTCGACGACCCATCCCGCTGGCCGTCCATCGCCTCCGCCTCATCCCCCGCCTCGCGACTCGCAGCATCCCTCTCGGGGGGTTTTGTCACGCTGTTACCCAGCGGGTTGGAATCAGTCCGCTACGCGCTTGCAGCAATCCGCCGACGAAGACCTGAAAGACGGAAGATTGTGGTGTTGTCGGATACTTGCTTCTCGGGGACTCTAGCCCTGAAGCTGGGTGCCGATTTACCAGAGGGTTTTGAGCAAGATGAACAAATACGAAGCATCGGGATAGGCGTGGTGCCTACTTTCTGGACCACCCCGGAACGTCCGCCCTGGGGCTCCGGTTTACCCATCGACGCAAGCTCCGCAGGCCGCCAACGAAACATCCGCACTCTCCAAGAAACATGGGACTCAGTCGCAGAGGAGCGCGCAAGATGGATCCTAACGGCGATGAACTGCCCCCGCCCGCTCGAATCGGTCTACTCCGACTTGTCTCCTGCGACGACGAGACATCCGTTCTGGGACGCCTCGACGATATGCCACGACGCGACGCTGCAAATGTGTCTCCCCAGCCTCGAGCCGACATCTTCGGACTGGCCTGAGAGGATAAAATTCGCAGGGACGTTGCCCATCAAACCGCCCGCCGTGGACCAATCCTATCCCGTTTGGTTTTCGGAGATCCTCGCCAACAGCGCCTCTATACACTCTTCGCTCCCGTCTCGGAAAAAGACAGTCTTCGTAGCGCAGGGGACGGAGGTGCTGGATCACGAAGTCCTCCTCCTACCCACGCTCTCCGCTCTGGCGGACAGGGAGGACGTGTTAGTTGTAGCGTGCCTGTGCGTCAAAAACGCAGCTATCGATACTACCACCCTCCCCGAGGGACGTTTGCCAAGCAATGCAAGGGTGGCGGATTACATACCCTACGACGCTGTGTTGGCCCACGCGGACGTTTTCGTGTCGAACAGCGGGTACGGCGGGTTTTCTCACGCCGTGGCGAACGGGGTTCCTATGGTCCAGGCGGGGGATACCTTCGACAAGCCGGATATCGGGAGACGGGTGGAGTGGTCTGGGCTGGGTGTGTTTTTGGAGGAGAGCCCTGCACGGGTTGACAAGCTACGCACCGCACTGGATAGGGTATTGGGGGAGGAAAGGTTTAAGAAGAGGGCGGAGGAGTTGAGGGGGGAAGCGAGGGGGTATGATCCGTTGGGGATGGTTGGGGAGGAGATTTTGAGGGTCGCTGGGCTGTGAGGTTGATGGGGTTGAGAGAGGATAATGTTGACGGGCAACGAAGGAAGTCTTGTTAAACTTCAATAATAACAGCCAGTATTTATCGAGAAACTAATACAGTGATCACTGAGGTAATTACATGAAACCTCATTAGTTACACAACTCTGCTTGATCACACGTCATCATTTCTATTGACCTCAGGGAAATATCAACTCTCACAAGGCAACACCAAACCTCTCTAAACACAACTTTTTTAAAAACCCACACATCCCAAGTCTACCTCTTATCATGGCCATCACAACTTCAACCCCTCCATCAAGCCCTCAAGCACCCTCCACTCCTCCCCTCCCTCCCAAGCCTCTTTACCTCTGCTCATAACGCTCCTAACAGCATTCCTAGCCTTCCCCCTCCACCGGCTCCCGACCCCCTCAACCTCGCCCCCAAAGTTCTCCAGCACGCTCACAAGCTCATCCGTCCTAGCAACCACAACCTTCCACGCGCTCTCCTCAACGAGCCAATTCTTGCTCTGATCGACGCCCCCCGAGCCCGCAGCGCTGCCCGCAGCAAGACCGCCTCCGACAGAAGCGCCCATCGCGGCTCGCCAGGCCTTTTCCGCAGCATCGATAGCGCCTGCAAAGTCCCTACGCCAGACGCGCAGTCGGACGATAAGCTCCCAGAGTTCCGAGCGGTTGGTGATCAGCGGGACGACGCCTTCTTCAAACAATCCCACGACGGCTTTCTCGACGCTGCCGCGGGGGGGTTCGTAAACACCCTCCTTGCTATCCTCCTTCTTCTCCTTTCCAAGGAGGGATTCCTGGAGCAGCGCGCGGAGCACATCATCATCCAACGCGTCCTCCGTGCCTCTGATGCGGATAATAGCCCTCAGCGCGTGCACCATCTCCATGACGGCAGGCGGCCGCACCCGCGACGCGAGCGTGAGCACGTTATCCCAGATGCGCCAGTTATCCTGCGCAATCGTCGCGCCGCGCTTGTACGCCGCCAGGGACTGGGAGAGTAGGGTAGCTGGGTCGCGCGGCTTGTTCTCCTGCTGCACTGCACTCTCCTCCTCCTCATCCTCATCTTGCTTCTGGTCATCGGGGCTGGCCTTTTCCTGCAGCAGCTTCTTCTTCGCGTCCTCGACGGCCTCGAGGTACATGCTCCACAGCGAGCTGCCGAGGTTACTCCATGTCCTCGCGTCCTCGCCGCCGACGATTTCGCCAGCGGCCCCGATCGCGCGGCCGTACGCCTCCGAGGCCTCCTCGAAGGAGCCCCTGCGGAGGTGGATGTCGCCCAGTCGGCTCCACATCTCTGGACTAAGCCGGTTGGCCTTAGTCGCGAGCTTGTACGCCTCCAGCGCGGACGCCCAGTCCTTGTGCTGCAGGTGGTGCTCGCCGAGCGACTTCTGCGCCCTGGCGAACCTGCCCCCGGAAATTTCCCACGCGCGCCGCCAGTGCGACGGCTCGTCCTCGAGGTCTCCCAGGATGCAGAACAGGCGCGGCGCGTTGGGCGGGGGCGGCACGCGCTCTGGCCCGGTGAAATCTGCCGGGTTGAGGTAGCTCACATCCACACCCTCAAGATCCTCGGCATCCGGGTCCGCGTTCTCGACCAGGGGAGCCCCGGTGCGGTGGAACAGGCGCCAGCGGACGACGGCCTTGGCCTTCTCCTCGCCACCGCTGCCGCGGCCCGACTCGTCGTCCGCGGAGGCGCTGCTGGCGAGGCAGAGGGCGACTTCGGCCCAGAGGCGGAGGCGCTTGAAGATTTCCAGCGCGGAGACGAGGGAGCCGACGCCGGCCCAGGAGTAGGCCAGCTCCGACTCGAGGTGCCACCTCGGAGGCGAGGAGAGGGCGTGGATGTACTGCAGACGGACCTGCGCGGGGGCCGAGTCGGTGTCTTTCGCGGCGGGGAAGAAGGACGTCGGTGCCGGTTCGGAGACGGCCGTCACGGGCTTCTCGTCCGGCGCGCTGACGGCAATGGCAGGAAGCTCCTCATCCGCCACGTCCTCCGCCTTGACCTTGGGCTCCTCCGAGGTGTCGACGACGACCTGGTCGACGACGGCCTGCATCTGCAGCACGCCGCGCTCGACGGTCCTGCTGCGGTGCACCTCGATGCGCGAGCGCACGAGCAGCGCCTGCGTGTAGATCTGCCAGTTGGTCGACTTGTCCGCCACGACGCGGGCCGCGTACGGCATCACCTCCTCCGAGGTCAGCGTGTCTACGGGCGAGAAGGTGTCCTTGAGCGTCGCCTCGGTGAGCAGGATGATCTGGTCGAGCGGGCTAAGCTGCGGCTGGTCATCGGGGGACAGCTCCGCCAGCGCTGCGGGCAGACCGGTGCCTGATGCGGCGAGCTCGCCGTGCTTTCCGCTCGCTTCCTTTGAAAACTGAATCTCCTCGAGGAGAGTGTCGTCGTTGAGCTTAACGGCCTCGGGCTTCGCGTCCCCGTCTTCTGCAGAGACGTCTGCGACGTCGCTCCTGGCCAGGACGACGAGCTGACTGGTGCTCTTCTCCTGGAACTTGGTCCTCTTCCCCAGCGCACCGGATAGCGCATACGTGAACTTGCTCGTCAGCGCCGCCTCCTTCAACACCTCCCTCGCGCGGTCGTCGCGGCCGAGCATGATGTGGGCGTTCGCAACCTCCAGCAGGAACTGTACCTTGTCCTCGCGGGACCACCCCTCCGCCTCGGTCGACCAGACATCCTCGTCCAGGACCTGCTGCCTGACGACGTCCATCCCGCCGTTGATCTGCTCCGCCAGCGTCGGCACGTCGATCCACTGAGACGCCTTGGCGAAGTTGGACCCGGGGCCGAGGGACGGCTGGCTCAGGAGCTTGAAGTGCCAGACGTTGATCCGCAGCCGCGTCCAGGGCAGGCTGAGCCGGGAACCGGGGAGCTTGACGACGGCGTCGGACGAGGGCGCCTCGGAGAACATGTGCCTAGCGAGGGCGAAGAGCTCAATCTGCGGGATGTACGGGTACGGCGAGACACCGTCTACCTCGAGCGTCTTGAGGCACCTCCTCCTGAGCGTCTTGGCGTCCGAGCCGTCGGTGAAGAGCGCCTCGACCTTGCGGGCGTTCTCGAGAACGGGGCCCGTGACGTTGGACTGCAGGAACGCGTTGAGCGCGGCGAGGCCCACGGCGACTTCGTCTTCGGTTAGGCTTTCTGTCGAGGGTTTGCTGGTGGTGCCTTCGTCGGTCAGGCTGCTGGTGAATCTGGTGATGAGTCGCTGGGCGACCGGGGACGTCAAGACGTCGACGTATGTGCCGTCGTTGACCTGCGACAGCAGCGAGGCCGCCTTGTCGCCGTTCCTTTGCGATTCCGCCATTGTCGCTCTTGTTGATGTGGTGGATTTTCGCTTGCGATATTACGGCGCCTCACGATAACCTCTCTTTTCTCTTTCTGTGCCCCGCGGCGGGGTACCTTTCCCAGTGACAACCTCTTGGATTCGGCTGAGTTTTAGAGCGAAGGATGACGTAATTTCGGTCAAATTGCCCCAGTTGAAGCTTCTGCCGAATAACCCCAGCCAGATCTTCGAAAAATCGTTGCTTTCTGCTCTTTTGGCTCCTGAATAATTGTGAGTCAACGGCGTCGACTTGGGGCTTGTTTTGGTTCGGTGCAGCCTTCCACGTCGGGACCCTGTGAAATTGGAAATTTCAATGGTGGGGGCGGGGCAAATTTTCACCTGCCATTGGATCACTTTTACATAAGCAGCTGCTCACCGAGATATCCCTTACCCCTCACCGACCACACCGAGCTGTACCCATGTACCTCGCTAGGTACCTCGCATTAGAGAGAGAAAGCAGCCAGCATATCCAGTCACACCTTTATCTGATCACGGAGGACTCGCTTTTCTGACACCTTGTTTAACATGCTGTTCTGTCATCGCTGCCTATCGCTAACAACATACGCTACATGACGAGTCAGGCTACTAGGTAAACAATGACCAGACAAGAGATGCGATATCTGTAACCCCACTGCATCTGGTCCTGGATCCCCCAACAATGAGATGCGACGACCCTCATTCCCTATGCCTCACTGCACAACCTCACTTCCGACGCTCAGGAGTAAGCGGCAACGGAACAAACTTCTTCTTGCCGGCCTTTTTGCGGCGGGAGACCGTCTTCTAGCCATCGTCCTCGACCGCTGCAGCATCTCCCGCGGGGGCCTGATCCTCATCTCCCGAAGCCGAAGGGGCCTGCTCTTCAATGTTGGCCCAATCGTCATCCGACAGTGCGGAAAATCCCGCCTAGTTCTTCTTGCCTGCCTTCTTGCGGGTGGGAACAACCTTGTAGCCGGCGCCCTGGATCGCCGCAGCATCCCCCGCCGGGGCCGCCTCCTTGTGACCGCCCTTCTTGGCCACCTCGTTCCATCCGCTGGAAGACGAGCCGCCCTTGTCGCCGACGGCGCCTTGCTTCTCCACCACGCCCTTCTCGGCCAATTTCTTGCGGCGGATGAACTCCTCAGCAAAGTGCTGGCCGTGCATTGTCTTCGAGCTCGCGTAGATGGCATCCGCGATGATGGTGTTGTCGAGCGGAAGAAAGTGAAGGGTGGCGGCAAAGGACTCGACTGTTGGTAGTGTTAGCGGCGACATCATCTATGTGAGTTAGGGTCAAACTTACTGTCAACACCGGTGAGCCCGCGAGACAGCTCGCGCTGGACCCACTTGTTGAACTCGTCCATCGCAACATCGCTCTTGGAGGGAGCCGCAGCAGGGGCAGCGACGGGCTTGGCCGGGGCCTTGGCCACGACGGGCGTGGGCTTGACGCCGGCGGCGCTAACAGAGCGCGTCTGAGCGGCAGGGCCGGTCGGCACCTTCACCTTTCCACCGGCTCCGACGGTTGCCCAACCACTGCCGGGTGGCGGCGCGGTGGCGTTGGCCTGGGCAAGACCGGGCGCGTTGTTGGGCTTCGTAGCGAGATCGGCGTAGCGCTTGCCGGCGGCGGCAGCGGCGGTAACGATGCCCGTCTGCACGGCGTTCTCCTTAGCCTTGACCTTGCGCAGCTCCTCCTCTCTCTGAATGTCCGCGAGCGTCTTCTGCTTGCCGGGGGTGCTGGCTCCGGGGGTAGACTTGACGGGTCCGGGCTTGGTCCAAGGGCTGGCCGATCCGACGGGCGAACCGTTACCCCAAGTGCTAGTAGTGGGGAGACCGGTGGCCGACGCGATGGCCTTCTCGCGCTCCCTGAGGGCGGCGGCTTCCTGCTCCATGGCCTGGCGACGGCGCTCGGCCGCAAGCTCTTCAGCCTTGGCCGCCTTACGGGCCTCGGCTTCCTGGATCTCCTTCAGGCTGGGACCCTTGCGGCTGGCAGCCTCCTTCGCCCAAGGCGCCAGCGGGGGCGGCTCGGTCGCAGAACCCGTGTCGGGCGTTCCACTCTGGGAGCGGTTGTACTGCTCCGGGAGGTTGGAACGGGCGCGCTGCGCGGTGGGTGCGGGGAGGGGCGTTCCCGAAGTGGGCAGCGGGGGAGGGAACGGCATGGGAAGACCGGCGGCGGCGTTCTTAGCGGCGGCAGCAGCAGCCTGTGCCTTCTGGACCTGTTGAGTCAGAGACAGCTGTTGCTCCTCCTCCATGATTTCCTTAATGCCGGTCGCCGGAGACCTGGTATGCTCCTTGAGACCGTGGACGGCGGGGGCTTGGGCGGCCGCCTGCTGCCGGGCCTCCTCTTCGGCGGCGTGCTGCTCCTTGGTCTTCTCCGCCTCGCGCTCGGCGCGCAGGTCCTCGAACTCTTGGAGACGCTCGCGGAACCCCTCGTCATCCTTGTCCAGCTGCTCGGTGCCAGGTAGGTTGCTGCGGAGGCTTTCGTTCGCGGGGGCACCGACGGGCTGCTGGCCAAAGATGCTGGTGAGGCTAGTAGGAGCTTGGACGCTAGCCAGCATCTGGCGCTCGCTGGGGTTCAGCGTCGCGAGATCTTCCTCACGAAAATGCTCAAGTCCGGAGCCGACGGGGAGCTGCGTGGCGCTTTGCTGCTTCTGCTGCTGCTGCTGCTGTTGTTGTTGTTGTTGTTGCTGCTGCGCCTGTTGTGCCTGTTGCTGTTGCTGCTGCTGAATGGCAGAGTCGAAAAAGCCAGAGGTAGGTCCGACGCCACCCCCGATGGGAGGCTGTTGAGGGTGAGCGCCGATAGGAGACGAGATGCTGCCGAAGCTAGGTTGGCTCTGCAGGCTGTGAGTGCTGTGCTGGTGGTGGAGACCGGGGACGCCACCTGGGCCTTGGAGTCTGGCTATGGCCTGCTGTCTCATCATCAAGTCCCGTTGCTGGGCCATGGCCTGCTGTTCCTCCTGCTTCCGACGCTCCAGGTTGTTCTGCTCCTCAGCTGTAAGGGTCCTCCCGAAGCTGGGAAACACTCCACTCAGAGGCGGAATAACGCCCGTGTTGCCGCTCGGGGAGAAGGGGCCGGCCTGGCTGGGGGGGCCATGGGGGATGCCAATCTGGGGCACCAGGAAGGGTTCTCTAGAGTTTCCTATTCTTCTAATGAGCTGTCCCAGAGGCTCGAAGTCGGGGTCCTCCACCTTCTTCACCCTCAAGTCAGGCGTGAAGAAGTTGGCCTTGTACCAATCGTTCATCTCGAGGCCGCTGAAGGGTCCCTGAACCTGGCCTTGAGGATCGAGGTACACCCAGCGCATGCGGTCAGGCATCACCATGGTGCGGACTTGGGACTGCGAAGACCCGAATTCCACACCGCCGGGGGTCCCGGCCGCGAACGGCTGAGGGTGTCCAACCCCGGCGGCAGCGGCGTGAGAGGGATCGGCGCCGCCAAAGCCGCTGTGGGTGCGCGTAGGGTCGGAAGGAAACATCTCCTCGAACATGCCGCCCCGACCGCTGCGCATGGGGCTGCCGGTGTCGCGCGGCTGAGCAGCGAAGGTGTTGCGTCCAATGGCACCCAGCGGGTTTGCCTGACGAAGGTCGGGTATAGAATCGCTGAGGCTTTCTTGCTCGTGGCCCTGCATCTGAGCTTGCATGGCAGCAGGGAACAGTGAACCCAACTTGCTACGACCGTGGGAGGCGGTTGCTCCAAGGCCGCCAGCACTAGGGGGACCGAAGACGCCGGCTCCTAAGCCTGACAGGCCGGGGGACTGCAGTTCAGTAGCCATAGGGCTGAAGAGGCCATTGCCAAACACGCCTCCGCCAAAGGCCGCGCGCTCCCTGTCCGGCGTGCTTGTGGGAAGCGGAAGCGGCCAGCCCGAGGTGTTGTAGCCACCACGAGGCCCAGCGCTGCTAGTTTGGCTGCGATCACTACCGCCTTCCAAAGCGTGAGTGGGGAAGTTACGCGGCAAAGTGCTGAAGGCAGGGTTCTGGTCTCCTCCAACGGCTGCGCCGTGCTGCTGCTCGTGGTTGCCGTCGTCGTGAGACTCGCCGCGCTCGGCCGGGGGGCTGCGATACGGGTTGGTGTGGGCGGGACTGCCGGAGCCCAGGTCCGGCTCAGCCTGGCGGCCCAGGTTCAGACCCGACATGCCAAAGTCCCCGGTAGAGCCCTTGACAGGGGTCTCGAACATTCCAATGTTGCTAGGGTTAGGAATGGAAGGCGGGCTGGTGTCTTGCGCGCCGCCGAGAGCCGCGCTGCCGGACAAGCTGTCGTCTCCTCCGAAGGGGTCGGTGTCGGTGCGGGGGCGGGGACGCCAGGTTCGGCTCGCTTCGGGGGTCATGGCTTCGTTGGGTTTGGTAGCGTCGGCGCCGTCCTTGTTGATGAGGTTGGCGAAGCGGCTGCCGCCGCGGTTGCCGGAACCGATGGTCGAAGTGGGGGTCGGCAGGGCAAACTGGCCAAAGCTACCCATTCCGCCGCCTCCGGTAGCAGAAGGCTGGGAGGCGCCCCAGAGAGCGCTGATGTTCGCGCCCATGGTAGGGTTGCCAGCGGTGTTGCTCCTAGTCAGACTGCCAAAGGGTGCCCTACTCGGAGCCTGGTTCTGTCCCTGGGGAGCACCTTCGTCATCGCCCGGATCCTGCTCCTTCCCGTCATTGTTCTTACGACCAAACAAGAACGCGGGATCTTCGCGGGGGAAGCGTGTCGTGCTGGGAGAGCCAAGACCGGCGCCGCCAAAGGGGTTGGAGTCCGTCGTCTCGCGGCGACGAGTTCCAGGCCGCGACGCAGATACCGGAGACGACAAGCCGTACGCAGCACCACTGCCGTGCGACAGCGAGGCCTTGCGTCCGTTCGGTCCATTTCCCTGATTTCCGCCCTCCTTGTTCTGAATAGGCGGCTTCAGCGGAGAATTGACATCGGATGCGAATGCCTGTCTACCATCAGTCTCGGGCGCAAAGCTGCCAAGTTCGTCGAGCCGACGCACCTTTTCCTCCTCGCCAGACATCCCGTTGATGCCGATGGGGTGGGTGTCGCCGAGGGGGTTCCAGCAAGAGGAAGGGTCTTGCGAGTTGTGGTTGTTGTTGGTCTTGCCCCAACCCCGCGTAGCGCCACCGTTCGTCTGCCCCGGAGTCCATCCCGGTTCTAACACACGAGAAGCGTCGATGTCCGCATGACCGTTCCTGTACAAGCCCAGAATCGAGTCCTTCTCGTACTGTGACGGGGTAGGGTAGTCGTAGCTCGCACCACCAGGTGTCTGCGACATTGCGCTGGAGTCGACGGTCGACGCAGAATAGGGATTCTCGGAAGAGGCTGCGGGTTGCGAGGCTTGGCCAGGGGTCGTGGAGGATCGGCGGAAGGTCAGGGTGCCGTTGGTCTTACCGTCACGTCGAGCCCTACCGCAGTCGCAAGTTAGTGCAAAGTGTGCGTTGCAAAATTGCAGGTTATCGTGCATGGTGGGGAACAAGATGTTGGGATGTGATGGGATGCTGTGACGTTGCGGCAAGGCTGAACTGGGCGATGTGGCGGGCTCCACCGGGAGAAGCTACCACAACGCAACCAGACCTACGGCAGTGGAATACGAAAACCACAACCGTCATAACTGCAGGGAAGGGGGGAAGGGAACAGAACAGCAGCACAAGAAATTTTGGTGCCGACATGTGCGTCGCGCGTAGTGGAAGGTTCAAGCAGAAGCACGGGCGAAGTACTTACCATTCCCCGCTGCCTACTCCGCGTCCATCATTCCGGCTGCCTCCTCTCGCGTCACGGCTGGCGTTCTGACCGGCGGCGGCCGAGGCGAAGCTCGATGGTAGATTCGTCGAAGGCATGGTTGTTTCTCGCAGAAATAAAGGGAGTGAAGTGGGTGGTTGTTGATGGTGATGATCCAAGTTCGAGCGTCGAGCAAGGGTCGCGAGTTGTTGCGGCGACGCGTAGGTCGTGTGTGGAATTTTTTTGGGGGTGGGATGTTCGGTAGTTGGCCTGATCGATCTATCGTGGACAAGGCACACGAAGAGGGATTCTGGGGGTAAATCGGTTGGTTGGTTGGTCTGGATTGGAGTTGGAGTTGCGTTCGTTGTGTGCGGTGTCGCGCGCTAGTTGTGTGATGATGATACACTAGAAGTGATGCGTGTTACACTGATGAAGGCTTGCTAGGCTAAACGATGGATTGATCGAGAGACCGAGGGGGGGCGATTCGCGAGCGTGTGCGGTTCGTCGTGCGAGGGTGAGCTGTCTCGTAGAAAAAATCGAAGGTTTGAAAGGAAAATTGCCAGCTCGGAAGGACCCACGATGCTGTGGGACCAGGGAGAAGTGTGGAGACGAATGTCGCGCTAGACTAAAATTGGGAGAAGCCGGGGTTTATCCGGTCCCGGCCACACGTTTTTTCTAAATTCCTTTTGGAAGGGACCGCGGATGACGTTGACACTAAGGTATAAGTACAGAGTACTTGCCTAGGGATACACGATTGGAGATCCTTCCTCTGGATATAATTATCCTTTTTGCCTTTGCATCTAATATACTGCCACCGTTGACTCCAAGAATATCGCGTTCTCTTCGTTTTCTCCAGGTTCTATGCACCCACTCAGTTCATCGTTGCGCCTGCGTTGCTTGGCCATCCCCTCTGTTCCCCGGTCCCGCTCAATGACGAGGGCGAAGACATCACGTGCGTCACACGTGATCCACACTGACATAATCCCAAGGTACCATTCCGATGCCCCCAGCCCACGCATCCGCTTGCCCCCGTGACATTCCAGTCCGTCCGTTTGTTCGGTTGGGGGTCAACAGCGCTATGCTGCAGGGCTCGTGCTAGCATCGGGTGCTAAAAACCGGCCAAGCGAACGAAGCTTCAGGGGCAAGGTACCCAAGTACTCCCCTAGGAACTCACTGACCTCCATCCAACCTCCTCCCACACCACACTATCCTTGGACATCTCTCAGTGTCTCTTCTCTCAGCTCCTCCTCTGCCTCTGCCACCGCCTCGTCGTCCCATGTCTCGACCAACAGAAAAGTTTGAAGACCAAAGCAAAGCATCAACCCCCCCGCCCACGACTCGCATTCCTCTCCCTTCCCCCAGGCCTCATTGGCCAGGAGTTTCGGAACAAGCTCAAGGGAGAGTTTAATAGTTTGGGCTGTTTCATGCCCTCAACGGCCTCTGAATGGCGGTTTGCCTGCTCGCATTTTGCCCCCTGCGGGCATGCGTCAGGACGATCACACAGCGCAATGAGACGACGTTGCCCCTCACCTGAAGAGCAAGGTATTAGGTAGGCAAGTAGGTAGGTATCATTATACGAATTTCCTACGGCAGCTGTTCAACCAACCCCTTTGCTGAAGCTCTGCGTTTGTTGATGCGTCGAGCCTCTTTCCTGGTGATGTTCGCCTGCCCACGTCCTTCGCTCCCGTCATTACTCAGTCATGCTCGCCATGTCCGTACCTTGGCCATCCGCCGTTTGTGATTGGTGAAGAAGCGGTGTGTGAGGCTCGCATAGACATGCATGGAACGTTGTGATGGAGGAATCCAAACAAGTCCTCTGCACGATGCTTCAGCCCGCCGGGCCAAGCGGCATTCATCCTCCTGCAGCCCACGTGTGGAACGGGGCGGCGGTGTCATCTTAACTTCAGCAATACGTGAAAATCAACAATTCCATATCGACGTTGGCTCATTTTTTTGTCCTGTGATTTCGGCCGAAGCCGGGTCCGAGACATTGCTTGGCCTCTTCTTGGTATTGCTGCGTCATCTCATAAACGGGCTCAAACTCCTTCAACGCCCCCCCCCCTGAAGTCAACTTCTTCGACGTGGCCACTCGACAACATGTTTCGCCCCACTACATGCCATTGAACACCGCGAAGAAAGAGGATATACTACCAAGCACCAAGATGGCCCAAGCCGTACTCACGCGAGCCCTCCTGCGGTGGCTCTTCTACGTCGTGGCAGTCTGCCTCGTCATCCTCGTCACCCCCACCGCCCTGGGCTCCCTCGGGGTCCTGAAGGAGTCTCAGCCGGCGGCAGACTTCGCCGCCACCAATCCTTGGCGAGACCTCCCCGCGGACCCGGCCTTCCACGACACCATCCGCGAGGTTCTCCTAATTCGAGACACACTGAGGGATGGCATGCTGCCGACCTCGTTACCTGAAGAGGACGACTACGACATCTACTCGGCCATGCTGCGCAGTCTCGAGGGCCGCGAGGACCTCACGTGGCTCGCGATCCAGGAGACGCGCGTGGACCAGACGATATCCGCCATCGCCAACCGCGGGGGTTACCACGACCCCATCCCCGAGGAGCCGCACGACTTACACGAGAGGGCGAAGAGGCTCAACGACCACTGGTTCACGCTGGCGTCCGCCAAGGACAAGCCGGAGCGCTGGGAGGCGAGGTTCGACACGACCTACCTGCCCTCGCTCCTCACCGGCCGGGACCTGGATTCGAAGCAGAGAGCGAAAGGTTTCGGACTGGACCTGACGCCCGCGCAGCGGGCCGACGCGGAGGCCAAGTACAAGGCCTACCGCAAGGGCCGGGACCGCGCCGTGGCCTACCTCAAGAAGAACCCGCCCAAGCCCATGGCCTGGGTTCCCGTCTCGTCGGACCCCGAGGCGGCGCGCGGGATCTGGGGCACGATGTTTCGCGACGGGCTGGCGCAGGCCGGGCGGAAAGTGATTGGAAGGCAGATGGCGGCGAACCCCATGTTCAAGCCCGTGTACCGGGACCTCATCACGGAGCGCATCCCCTACGACTGGGTGGACCCGGAGCAGCCCGCGGAGCAGTTCAGCGAGCAGGAGCACCTGCGGGAGATGGAGGCGTTCCGGGAGGAGGCTCGTGTCAGGCAGGAGAGGACGGAGAAGCAGGCCCGGCTGCAGGAAGAGCTGCGGCGGCAGCTGAGGGCAGACAAGGAGGACCTCTGAAGAGGCGTGTGTGAGGCATCACGATGAGAGACTGAATGAATCGGCAGTTCGCTATTCGCTATTCTTGTACAAGCCAACGCTGGCGACGCAGATATAAAAAACAAGACCGGGTCCAAGTACCATACCCAACCGAAATCTTTGTACAGTGATCCTCTCGTTCTCAACAATCCATCCAAAAATGATGGGCTGCCACATGCTACTGCTCACGACCGACCCAGCACGTGCCAATTGAGCGTGAAGATCATTTCCTCTCCGGGCGCCACCGGCAGGCCACCTCGGCGCCGTCACAAGAAACGGCCGCCCACTTAGTAGCCGGACAGCACGGCGCCGATGGAGGCGATGGCGGGCACGGCCTGGATGAAGAAGATGCGGGGGTTGGCGGTGGCGCCGCCGTAGGCGCCGGCGACGACGATGCAGCCCAGGAAGAAGAGGCGGATCTGGTCGGCGAACTCGGCGACGGGGTGGGCGAGACCCCAGACGAGCCCCGCGGCGAGGAAGCCGTTGTACAGGCCCTGGTTGGCGGCCAGCGTCTTGGTCTTCTCGGCGAAGTCGGCCGTCAGGCGGAAGGCCTTGCGGCCCCGGGGCGAGGTCCAGAGGAACATCTCCAGGACGAGGATGTAGCCGTGGAGGCCGGCCATGAGGCCCGTCGCGGTGGCGCCGATGAAGCCCATGTTTGCTTTTTTGATGGGGTGTGTATGAGGGAGTGTGTGAGATGTGTGCTTGTCAGGTCGGGATGAGAGGCTGGTGAGGAGTGGACAATGTCTTGGACAGGCTGGCGGTAATTGAGTTTGTGTGATATCTCGTCAAAGTGACAGGGCAGCTGTGGAAGTTGCCGGCGGAACGGAAAAACGAATGGGATTCAGGAGAGAAAAGCGTCGCACGAGGCGAGATTTCACGACAGATTCGGAAGACGGCGAGTCAGCTGCAACATCTTCACCGAGCTCACCGAAGGTACCGAGTACACCGAGTCCGTCGAGGGAGACCAAGTGAGACAACATCCCCGCCACCAATCGATAGCTCGTGCCGACGGCGGGCGGGCTTCATTGCCCTTAGAAACTTTGATATGCATGTCACACCATCTTTGGGATTTCTCAGCTGTCAATGGCGTGTTGACCAGTGGCTTGTTTGAAGCTAGGTATTGGAACCCACGAGACTGAGCATATTGATGCACGGATGGGAATAATGGGTGTCTCTTTTCCCTACGACATATTTCTCATCTAGGAATTGACTTCCGCAGAGGACCAGCCAGCCTAATGCTCATCACTCCAACTATAGATCTTGTTCCAATGTCATCTTTTGCTTGGGGACCTATTGGATGAGAAGCTGTTTTGACAACCGCAATAGAGTACCTAGGTATCACACCAATAGTGATGTCTATCTCCATGTACAACTAGATCGCAATAACCAAGTACTTATGACTTCTTTTCACAAGAAAGAACAATGTGTCATGTATTGATGTAGCTCACGTGAAGGTTGTCTTTTTGTTATCTGCTTATCCATCTACCTGTGCTGCTTCGTGCCTTCCTCTTGATCATTTCCAAAGAAAAGTAACTCTTGCTCACAGCAGCCAATCAGCATGACTAAGATGTGGGGAGCCTGCTACCACGTGACCCTCCATATGGTGAATTAGTGCCCATCCCGGCGCACTCCTTCCCTCCCAAGTGCCCTGCAGGGATCGCAGCTTCCACTGTAGCTGCCGCCTCGAAGCTCGTGCCCCGTCCCGTCGCGTCTTGCCGCGCTTGAATTCACAGGGTCCCTCCACCAACAACCCAAGCATCACCAGCCTGCACAGCGCCTCTACCTGCAGTCAGCATCGTGGCGTTGTTGGATCGCAAACCTCGCTACCACAAATTCTTCTCTTCTACACCCTCATCCATGCCCTTGACCTTCTAAGCCAAGCTTCCCCCCATCCGCTGCACGTCACACAACCGCACGGAAAACCCCTGCACACGGACTCGATTGGCTTGCGATCCGGCATTTCCCTGATGGGTAACCATCTGACCTTGTTTTCCATCTCTTGATTCGGCAATTCCCTCTTCGTCATTATCCTTACACCCCCAGACGAAATGCCTCCGATCAAGACGGACCCCGTGAAGTCGGAGGCTGCCGGCGGCAGCGTCCTGTACTCGACTCCCGCTGCGCCAAGCCCGCGACCTGCTGGTGCTGCGCCTTCGTTTTCCTCACCGGCACCCACTGCTGCCTCTGCTACTCTCCAGATTAAGAGCGAGCCGGGCGCGGAGGCTGCAGCAACGCCTCAGATTAAGGCCGAGCCTGGAATCAAGCAAGAGCGAGCTGCTTCTAATGTGGACAACAGTGCCCCCCCTCACGGAGCATCGCCCGAGGAGCATGTCCCTGCAGAGCCTGTTGACGAGGCCATGGAGGAGCCTGTCGAGGAAAACGTTGGAGAGCATGATCCCCTCGAGGAGTGGATCAACCAGACGTCGCCAGAGGTCCTCGAGGAGGGTGTTGCCCATGGCATCGACCTCTTGGAAAACATCAAGTTCGCCCTCGGGGCCGCCTCGAACCTGGCCGACACCCAAGGACCGATCTGGCTCAAGGCTATCCGGGATCTCGAGGCCCGCTCCCAGCCGTCCAAGACCATCGTCGGTGTCGTCGGCAACACCGGCGCCGGCAAGAGTTCCGTCATCAACGCCCTGCTCGACGAGGAGAGGCTGCTCCCAACCAACTGTCTGCGAGCCTGCACCGCTTCCCCCACCGAGATCTCGTACAACGACTCCAACGACCCTTCCGAGCTCTACCGCGCCGAGATTGTCTTCATCACTGCCGAGGACTGGATGAAGGAGCTCAAGACCCTCTTCACCGACCTCATCGACGACAGCGGTAACCTCTCGCGCGAGTGCACTAACCCGGACACCGAGGCAGGCATCGCCTATGCCAAGATCAAGTCTGTCTATCCTGCCAAGACCCGCGAGATGATTGCCGAGAGCAGCCCCGAGAATCTTGCCAACGAGCCCGCCGTCAGGGGTGTTCTCGGATCTACCAAGAAGCTCAAGGCGACCGCCGCCAAGGACCTGTACGCGAGCATGCAGCGCTATGTCGACAGTAAGGAGAAGAACAACCACCTCAAGAAGGATGTCCCCATGGAGTTTTGGCCCCTGATTAAGGTTGTTCGCATTTACACCAAAGCCAACGCCCTGTCCACTGGCGCCGTCATCGTCGACTTGCCCGGTGTGCAGGACTCCAACGCTGCCCGCGCAGCCGTCGCCCAAAACTACATGAAAGCCTGTACTGGTCTCTGGATCGTCGCCCCCATCAACCGTGCTGTCGATGACAAGACTGCAAAGTCACTGCTCGGAGATTCCTTCAAGCGTCAGCTCAAGTACGACGGCATCTACTCGGCCGTCACCTTCATCTGCTCCAAGACCGACGACATCTCCGTCACTGAGGCAGCCGAGAGTCTCGATATTGAGACCGACGTGTCCGAAACTTGGGCCAAGATTGACGCCCTTCGCCGCGACATGCGCCGCCTCAAGGGACAGCTGTCGGATGGCAGGGACGAGAAGTCGGACCTTGACGACAAGCTTGACCAGGTCGACAACGAGGTTGAGAAGTGGGACGAGCTTGCGCAGAAACACGCCGACGGCGACACTGTCTATGCTCCCACGGAGAACAGGAAGAAGCGCAAGCGTGGCGCTACCTCCTTCGCTACCTCCTTCAAGAGTCGCAAGAACCGCAAGTCATCTGACAGCGACTCCGATTCAGACAGCTCGACCTCCAACTCAGACAGTGGTAAGGAAAACGATCCTGAGAACAAGAACCGAATGCCTTTGACGGAAGAGCAAATCGAGGATAAGATCTCGGCATTCAAGACCGAGAAGAAGAAGATGCGCCAAGAGCGCAAGGAGATTGAAGCCAAGCTTGCGGGCATTCGGAAAGAGCTTAAGGGGGTTCAGGCCGAAGAGGCACGCTTGCTCGGCGCCATCAAGGCTGTCTGCATCCAGGGCCGGAACGGATACTCCAAGGGCGCCATCCAGCGTGACTTTGCCATGGGCATCAAAGAGTAAGTGGCTCCCTGTATTCGTCTGTGCCCTATACTGACTGTCGCAGGCTTGACCAGGAAGCTGCAATCGAACAAGATGAGGAGGCTTTCAATCCCGACGAGGAGATCCGGGACTACGACGAGGCCGCCCGCAATCTCCCAGTGTTCTGCGTCAGCAGCCGTGCCTACCAGAAGATGCAAGGTAGACTGCAGAAGGACGACTTCCATAATGATGGCTTCCGCAACGTCGATGAGACTGAGATACCCCAACTCCAGAACCACGCGAAGAAGCTCACCGAGGCCGGCCGCGCAGCTACCTGCCGCCGATTCCTGAACGACCTCAGCCAGCTCCTCAACTCGATGCGCATGTGGGCCTCCAACGACGGAACGCAGATCCACTTGAGCGCCAGTGACAAGAGGAACGAAGAGACGTATCTTCGATCTCAGCTGGCCGCCTTGGACAGAGTAAGTTGCCAACTCTTTCCCCTCTTCAACGACCATAAACTAACACATTGCAGGACTTTGCCAAGGCAGTCGACGCGTGCGTGTACTCGGTTCGCGAGGCTCTCGCTGAGAGCATCTACGACTACTTCGAGTTGAGCATCCCCATGGCATCCAACGCGGCTGTCGCGACTGCTTCTGGCTGGGGTGCCCATCGCAGCGAGGGTGGCATGTTCTGGGCAACCTACAAGGCGACTTGCCGCCGGTCTGGAGTCTACTCCGGCGCATCTGGACCCCGTGACTTCAATGCCGAGCTGCTTGAGCCGATCAGTCGTCAACTCGCCACCGGATGGGAGAGAGCCTTCCAGCGCCGCATCCCCCAAGCTCTCGAGGGCTTCGCTATGAGCGCCCGTGGCCTGCTTGACAGCTTTCACCGCGGCGCCATTGCACGCTCCGAGCAGCGCGGAACAAACTACGCCGGCATCAACATGCTGAGCCAGCAGCTTCGCGCCCATACCACGCGGCTCAAGGAGATCCCCGAGGTCATTAAAACCGCGGTCCAGGAATTGCAGCGAGAGGCCAACCGAGGCTTCCACCCTGTCATCACCGCCGACATGCAGCCCGCATACGACATTTGTGTTGCCGAGTCTGGTATGTTTTGTTCTCGTCTTCTTCAGAGGACACAGCTGACAAGCGACAGGTCAAGGATCTTACGCGCGTATGAAGCGTCACATGGTCGAGCACGTCGAGAATTCCCGACACAACATGTTCCGCCACTCGACCGACAGCGTCAAGCAGCAGCTTCAAGCACTATGCAAGCGGGTGGAAGACGAGATGGCCTCGCAGGTGCAGGATATTTACAACCTGCTTGCTCGCGACTACCTGGCTGTTCTCGTCGGCGTCGATGCCAAGATGCAGCCGGCCGGCCTGCCTCGTGCCGAGCGCATGCTTCGCGGTGAGATGCTCCCGCTTCTGCAAGATGCCCGTCGCTGGTTCGATAAGAACGGCCCAGACCATGAGCAACAGGCCGGAGGGGGCGCTGCCGGAGAGGCCGCTGCCGGAGAGGCTGCAGACGTCGACAATCCCTTTGCAGACGACGATGGTATCGACAACGTGGACGAGCTCCTGATGGCCCAGATCAAGCACGAGATCAACGACAGCAACAAAACTGTCAAGGCCGAAGCCGCCATGTGAGGTGGTTCTGGAGTGTTTCTTCGTCCGTTTCTTGCTTGTCCAGGCGAATTTGGTTCAGTAGCGCGGCGTTTGATCGACGTGGGGGAACAAGTCCGGCGTACCTAGACGACGTTATTGGGTTGGTGAAGAATGACTTTGGTTCTAGCACGGGAGGAACGTATGGGCACATGACGGCACATGGTTTGCGGATTAAGGTTTCTTTTCTAGATATCCACTGCTTGCTGAATAAGAGATTTCGAGTCCTTCTTATTCCAGTTGTCCCCGTCATCTTTGGTCTTGAAATTTTGAACGCAATCTTAAACGCTGCCAGATCGCGGCATGATGACAGGCTGGTCGTCGTTGCAAAGGGAAACTGAAAACTTGGGTCTGTTTCTCAAATCGTCTCCTAATTCAAGCCTTTTATGCACAAAGCCAGCTCAAAGGCTCCTTCCTGCTCCTCTCCAGCTCTCAGGTGTATCGTTTCGTCCAGGGATATGCCGCCCGGGGACAGGAGGTCGGAGTCCACCGGGCTTTCTTGGACGGAGCTCCTGCGCGTCTGGTTGTCTGCGTTGACTTGTCTCGGCGAGAGAAGACTGTTGCTCGGTGTGGGTGAGAGTTGCTTCTTCAGGGGCAGTGGTGCGGGAGCTCGAGTTCGTGTCTTTTGAGGATGGGCGTCTTGTGTCTGGGTGCCGTTGGGTATTTCCTGTGGGGAGTAGGAACACGTCGGGCTTTGCTGAGGGGGGTATGAATACGTCGCTGCGGCGAGCAGCATGAGGTTTGCTAGTTCCTGCTCATCTACGTGGATTGTCGGGCTGTCTGCGATGGGGTTGGACATCTTTCTGAGGCGCGTGCGTGACTGTTTCGCTGGTTGGTAGAGTTGGAGGATGGGAGAAGGTTGATTGCAGCTACGAGTTTCTAGCAGACTTCGCGGGAGGGCTATTTGATCACGAAGACGGACAAAGAATAGCATAACATCCAGAAATACCGTCTCATATTCCGAGGTTTCCCAAAGAGCCTTTGGGTTCTTCTTCGTGGCACAGCATGCATTCAAGAGGCTCTTATTTTTGGATTCCGTCGGAGAGGTCCTTTGCAACATAGAAACTGTTCGCAATGAGATTGTGACCCGGCGAGTTCAAAGGCTTCGGAATCCGACATCTTTGAAGCTTTAGAACAACGCCGTTGTTCACGCATGCCGTTCTTTATCGCAGTAATCGAGGGCTCCCCATGCGATACCAAAGGTTTCCAACGAGAAGATAGCACCAAAGAGGTTTTGCTGCATTCCCGTCACACAATGCAGGGGGTCATTATCACACCAGGCTGGGGATTGGTGTTGGTCGTCGGACTTCACGTATTATTATGATCCTACCGATAACAGCAATTCACGGCTATCCCTTGCCGAAAGTTGCTGCCTGGCCTTGGAAGCCCTTTCTCGCAGAAATCTTGCGATATCCTGATCCAAAGAGGAAGGTGTGAAGTAGGTAGGTAAGCAGTAATAGGCAATAAGCCGTGCCGGAGCCGGGGAGACTGGACATTTTGCTTTTGAAAACTCAGCGAAAAGTAGCCGGGGAGACTGGACGACGAAAATCCCGTTGGCGGGGCGACACACACGCTTTGGGGATGCGCAGGACAGGGGTTCCTGCAGCTGGACTCACGTCATCTCACAAGGTTGCCTCATCAAAAAAGGATATTTGCGCGAGACCCCCTCTTCTGTGTGAAGTTTACGACGACATACTTCTTCATCATTCTCAGAGAGTATTCGGAAAAGATGAGGGCGTTTTCTTTGGCAATTGGTATTGCTGGCCTCGCCGTGGCGGAGAGCGCGGCGACGCAGCAGCCTCTCAATGGCGGTGATCAGACGCGCGACGGCGCGGTGTCAAAGGACCTCGACGGATACATCGAAGGGCTGATGAAAGAGTGGAACGTCCCCGGGTTGTCCGTGTCCATTGTCGACGGCGACGAGGATTGGGCCAAGGTGAGTTCACCCCTCAGATCAGCCAAACATCACCAACATCCATCACCCCCCGGTTGATGTCAAAACACAAACTGATGACCCCAGGGCTACGGCTACGCAACCTTCAACTCGACCCCCGCCACCCCTCACACCCTCTACTACACGGGCAGCACCACAAAGTCCTTCACGGCAGCCGGCATTTCCCTCCTCATCGACAACGCAACCTCGTACAACGGGCTGCTCGACCTCGGCTGGCAGACGCCCGTGTCCAGCATCCTCCGCGAGGACTTTGTCCTCAGCGACGACTGGGCCACGGCGCATGTCACTTTGGAGGACGCGCTGAGCCATCGCACGGGGTACCCGCGTCACGACCTCGCCTCGTCGCTGACGACGCGGGAAGAAGTGCGCAGCCTGCGGCACCTTCCCATGTCCGCGGAGCCGCGCCAAAGGTTCCAGTACTGCAACAAGATGTTCGGCGTCGCGGGGTATCTGATAGAAACGCTGACTGGTAAGTGGCTGGGTGATTTTTTCAGGGAGAGGTTGTGGGCGCCGATGGGGATGAACGAGACGTACTTCTCCCTCAAAGATGCGGAGGATAGTCCGCTGGATCTCGCCACGGAGTACGCGTACGACGCGAAGCGGGAGAAGTTCATCGATGTCCCGCACGAGCCGTACTCCTCCGAAGAGGGCGCCGGGTCCGTCGTGTCCAATGTTTTGGACTATGCAAAGTACCTCCGCGTCATGATGGCTGAAGAAGGACCGATATCCAAGGCCGGGCACAGGGAGCTCAAGACGCCGCGGACGATCGAGGGCAGCACGCCGCCGTTTACGGGGTTCGTGCAGTACAGCCTGGGATGGAGCCAGGCGGTTTTTGAAGGCGAGACGGCGTTTTTCCACGGCGGCGTCGTGACCATGTTCTGGTCGTACATGATCATGGTGCCCTCGCGGAAGCTGGCCGTGACGGTCATGTCGAACACGGAGTCCAGGCTGCCGTACCTGATTGCGTACCAAGTGTTGTACGACCACTTTGGCGTGCCGGAGGAGAAGAGGGTCGACATGAACAAGATGTAAGCGGGCGTCTCTTACTAACATCATCAGAACGAAGTGCTGACGAGGTCAAACAGATACAGAAAGGGAGTTAAAGAGCAGCAAGAGTGGTTGGAAAACTGCGACGCGCACATCTACCCCACCACCCCCTCCCCGCCTCTCCTCCCGACGCTGCCGATCGCGGACCACGTCGGCGAGTACACCAACCCGGGCTACGGCAATCTCACGATCGAGCTGTACTGCTACGAGGACGACCGCGGGGTGACCTCCAGGCCGACGAGCGGCGAGCAGTGCCGGCTGCGCGTGCTGGGCCTCGGGGGCCCGGGGCTCGCGTACCTCGAGCCCGCGATTTATCTGAAGCCCAAGTCTGGGGACTACTGGGTCGCGAGGGACTACACCGAGGTCGGCGGGTTGAAGGAGGTCGAGACGCCGTCGATGTGCATGAGGGCCGAGTTCAAGGTCGGTGTCGGGGGGGAGGTTACGCATTTCGGGCTTGATGCGAGGTTGGAGGGGTTGTTGAATGGGGCGTTGGATGGGCAGGATGGGCCTTTGGTTTGGTATGAGCGTGTTTGAAGACTGGGAGAGGAACGTGTTTAGCAGAATGTGGGATATCAGGGATATAAGATCACAAATTGGATAGCTAGAGAGAGTAGTTCATAAGCCGGAAAGGGGGTTTTTGGGTTTCGATGACGGAGGGAACTTCTATTCGAGAGCAGCTTTGAAAAACACACCCATTGAAACTCCCCTCTAGGAAATAACAGAAAAGAAGAAGACATATCCCTAACCGCCCGATCTCCCGCTTGAGTACCCCCCACTCTCATTCTTCCTCCTCTTCCCAGAACTCCCCGACCCGCCATCCCCAACAAACCGAATATCCCTCTTCTTCGCCCTCCTCGTCACCGGCAACACGGGATGTCCAACATTCGACGCCTCCGAGGCCGCCGCCCTCCCCCGCTGGCACCGGGGCTCTTGCAGCTGCATCCCCTCCGGGATCTCCAGATTGCCCGCGTACCGGTTGAATACCTCCGCGTACTCGTCCTCTGCCATCCGGGCTGCTCGTCTGTTGATGTCCGCGAGCCGGCGGCCCAGGTCCCTGTCGTCGTGCTGCTTCCGGGACCCGGCGGCGGCGCCGTCCGAGCTGACGTCCGCGGCGTAGCCGTCGTCCCGTTCGCCTGCGAACCGGCTCGCGAGGTCGGTGACCATGTTTTCCAGCCCTGTGTGCGACGGGACGGGGGCGAAGATGTGTTCGGAGAGGAACCTGGCTTGGAGGGTGCGCTTGATGGAGTCGCGATCTGGGAAGTTGGGGAGGGGGGCGACGTCGTCGTTGCTTGGGGGAGATGGTGGTGTTGGTTCTTCGCGGTCGAGAGGCGTCATTTGGAGCGGGACTTGAGATCGAGTCAACTGGGATGGTTGTGATAACTTCGTGTTGTCAAACTTACCTGGGAGCGGCCTCTGAGGATGCCACATGAAAGCACCCCCGACCCCCGACGCAATTACCCTCCGACTAACCAGCTGAGCGCAGATCAGGTGCCGGCACTGCTTCCGGACGTACTGCGCCAGCCCCGGGTCTCGGACGGTTCCTCCGAGGTACCGTATCAACCGGACATTGGCATCATTCGAGAGGCCGTACGTGATGGCGTCTACCAGCACAAGTCAACAGCCGCACATATCCAGATAGATCTCGAGCAAACCTACCGGTCACGTCGTAGACCTTATCATCCACAGCCACATACGCGCCGTTCCTCCAGCCCTCCCCCTCGTTAACATCCCCGTTGAAGAGCTGCAGCTCATCGGGAGTCATCTGCCCGAGCTGCTCCTCGTCGTCGGTGTTCGCAGCCACGGCCACGATGAAGCCCTTCAGGGGGAAGAGCTGCATGAGCGGGCCGTCGTCGGGCTGCGCCTGCATCTCGGGGGTTGCGTCGGTGCCGAGGTACTGCGCGAGGGCGTCTGCGATGGCGTCGTTTTCGCCGGAGACCTTGAGCTCTGTTCACGGTCAGAGACATTTCCGTTGAAGGAGAGGTTGGATAAACTCACCGCTGATGGAGTAAATATCGTCACGGATCTGAATCTCGTCGCGCTGCACCACCGGAGCACCGCCGCGCGCGGTGCGAGGACGCGTGGCGACCAGCCTACCCACGACATGACCCTGCATCTTTTGCAGAATCTCCTCGTGGTTGGCGTGGTTCTTCCGGAAGACCTCGGTGGCGTCGCGGCCTGCGTTCGCAAAGAGGCAGGCTATGCCTCCGGGGTGGAAGTCGGCGTACTCTGCCATATCATTAGCAATTTATTCCTGCCAGAGATCAGATATCCAACGAACCTGTAATGTCGTACACCACCCCGTCGATGGCCATGTACATGCCCGTCTGCTTGAACTCGTGCCTCCGCAGCGCGCCCTCGGTGAAGACCCGGATGGCGTGCCTGTTCTCCGGCGGGGTCCCGGCGTCCGGGGCCAGGATCCCGACGCGCCACATCGCGAGGGACCTCGTCACGTTCTCCAGGGAGTAGCCCTCGTTGAGGATGCCCGCCGAGGGGTCGCCGCCGGGCCTGCTCCCCAGGACGGCCTGGAGGTCCGCGTCCGAGGCGCAGCGGAGATCTGTCAAAGTCGTGTCAGCTTGTAATCCAACCAAGAACGGATGTGCTTACGCGTGATATCAAACACTTCCCGCTGGATCTGAATCCACAAAGGCCGGCCACTCTCCCCATCCCCCGTGACGACGTCCTCCGCCCTGAGGATCTTGGTCATCCTCCCAAACGGCGGCTCGTTGGGGAACGCCTTGAGGAACTTATCCGCCGCCTCCGCTGTAAGCTGAAGTCCGTAATACGTCCTCGTCGTCGCCGCCGCAATCTCCTCATCCGTGGCCAGCCCAACCGCAGGATTCACAACCGCGCGGTTATACAGGTTCAAATCATGCCCGTCCTTCAGAAGCACAAACATATCCCCCAACCTCCGCGCGCGGTCGTACAGCTCCGCGATGGTGAAGTAGTCCACCTCGTGCCTCCTCAGCCTCCTCCCCGCGGGTACCATCGCCGTCCTCGGCCCGGCCATCTGCGCCCACGTCGGCAAGTCCGTCCTCGCATCAGGCTCCTCCCCCCAGAACTTGTCCTCCACGTCCGTCCCCGTCCTCATCGTGCCCCCGTCCGCGTTCCACCCCTGGCTCGCCGACGCCCGGAACTCCAACAGGCCCGTAACCTCAGCCAGCCCGTCCTTCGGCTCCCACCGGCCGGCGTACGGCGGCAGGACGCTCGGCAGCGGGAGCCAGGACCCGAACCCGTTCGCCCCGTCCCGGCAGATGGCGTTCCGCAGCGCGTCCGCGGCCCGGAAGAACTGCGCCCACACCCCCGCCGGCACCCGGCACATGCCCGCGTACTGGTCGAACGCCCACCCCGCGAGGTGGACCAGCGCCATGCGGATCCGGAACGTGTCGTCCGCGCCCTGGTGCTCCCCGTAGAAGCAGTGCCGCGGGTGCACCGTGAACGCCGGGTACGTCCACCGGCTCCTCACCGCGGCGATGATCCCGACCACGGCCTCCTGCGCCTCGTCCTCCGACATGGCCATGTACGCCTCCCTCCTAAAGCTCCTCGGGTTCCCGTGGCCGCCCCTGGGCTCCCTCTCCGGAACCTCCACGGCTCTCGGCACGAACGGCAGCGCGGCCTGGACCAACAGCCCCACGGCCCTGAAGAACCACGCCACGGGTGCTAATTCATCATGCGGGTCGTGCTCGACGCCCGTCATGCTGACGAACATGACATCGCCCCTCTGCGATCCGGGCAGGTTGTTCATCGTCGCGACGTAGGGCGCGCAGAGCATCCTCACGATGCCGTCCGCGTCGCGCTGGTCGTGCATCCCGCGGCGCGCAAAGTGCACCTCCTGCGCGTGGTAGACGTAGCGCAGCATCCAGATCCAGGCGTAGGGCGTCTGCTGCCACATGGCGAACGCGTCCTGGAACCAGGGCTTCCGTATCCTGTCCCAGAGCAGTCTCCTCGCGGTGAGCTGCCTGGCAAGATTCCGCAGCGTCTCGCGCTCCCACTCTCTGGGTTGAAAGTCCGCCACCCACTCCGCCGGCGCGGCGCGTGCCACCTGGATCGGGTACGTGGGCTCGATGATGAGCATCCTTCTGCGTAGCATCCCGGGTCTCTTGAGCGCGGCGGGGCCGTACTTCGCCACCACCTTGTCCCAGAAGTCGCGCGCGCTGAGCGACCAGACCCAGCTCGCGGGGACGGGGTAGGACGTCATGTGGTTGGGTTCCGTCCAGGGGATGTCGTACGTGCCCTCGGCCCAGTTCGCCTGGCTCACGTGCGGCTGTTTCTTGGTCGCGTAGATGAGGGAGCGGAGGTTCGAGGTGCGGAAGTGGGCTCCCGTGCCTTGCGTCTCGAGGCCCCAGAGGTCGCCGCCGAAAGTCGCTTCTTCCATGGAGAAGCCCAGCTCGCACCACTTCTCGCCGGGGCCGAACTGAAAGTTGAGGGTTAGAAGTTGGGTCTCCGAGGAAGAGGAAAGGGGGGGGGGCTTACAATGTCATACTTGGGACACTCGGTCATCGGCGTGTCGCTCGGCGTCGGTTTGCCAATGGCATTCACCAACTCCGTGTCCGTGTGGAGGTAATAGTTGAGGTAGTGCTTTTTCCCTCAAATCAGTAACCCTTCGCACATATCAAAAGGGGGAAACGTACCATGAGCTCATGAACCAACTACCCATCCCGTTAACATTCCTCTCTCATCCTTACAATCTTCAAAAACTCACCGTAACAGCAACCCCATAAACAGCAGCCCTCTTCACATCCCCCCTACTCCTCGGATCAACAAGCGGCTTCAGAATCCGCACATCAAGACTGATAATCGACTGCGCCCTGCCGTTCCGAATCGCGCTCCACGTCAGCGCCAGGTGATCCCACACGCCCTTGGGATCGAACTGCTGGCTGACGTCGTGGAACGACCACACCACGCCCCGGTAAAAGTGCTCGCTCTCAAACACCTCGCGGATCCGGGCCGCGCTGGGCAGGTTGGTGGGGTTCTGCTTCATACGCCAGATCCTGCGCTTCTGGCCCGAGCCGTGAGGGATCTCGACCTCGGCTAGTTCGATGCCGCCGGCCTTGGCCATGAGCGTTGGGAGCCTTTCTGTTGTCAGCAACACCATTCTTTCAAGGGATCTGAAAGGTAGAGAGGGGGGAGGGGGAAGAAGAAGGGGAGGTACCAAGTCCCGTGCATCAAATTCCTCAAAATATCATCAGCAACCTGCACCGCCCTCCGAAACTCCCCCCAAACAGCATCGTCCTCCATGCTCCACCTAACCTCCTGCTCTCCCGAAAAGTGCCCCATCTGCGTGAACTCGATAGCCCACCTCTCCCTCCTCCAAACCTTCAACCACCTGCTCTCATCAACCACAACCTCCTCCCCGGTAAAATGCGCCTCCTCTTTGGTTCCGGCAGTGTAGTCCCTGACTTTTGCAAGCACCGCAGCCTCCCACGCGCGCAGACCGAAAAGGAACTCGCTCTGCGTGCGCTCGCTGCGGAACAGGTCGTCGAGATCGCGCGGGGGGGGTTTAGGCAGCGGCCGGGGGGGCATGTCTTCGTCAAGGCGGTGGAGGGATACCGGGTCCAAGGGGGGAAAACTCGGGTCGAGCCAGGATTTGCCGCTTCGCAGAGGGGGTTGCGTCTTTCCCGCGGCGTACTCGCGCGACCACGGCGTGTCCGGCTCGTCGCGGAATGTGCGCCACGGTGAGGGCGGTGGATTGGCGTCTGCCATCGTCGTCGGCGGTAATGCTTTGGTTTCTTGAGTCCAAGAAGGAAGAAACAACAGAGTAGAAAGAAAAGGGCAGAGGTTCGGAAAAGAAAAGAGAGAAGAAACGAAAAGAGTTGGAAGAAAGCGCCAAAAGTACCGGGACTACTCTCGTCTTTCAACCTCTCTCCAGGTGTCATATCTGGTGCTCGATATCTTACGTCACGTAACCTCGAAAAGATCCGAATTTAGCTCCCCATTCAAGAAGATCGAGAACGGAAACAAGGGGGGCTCTCATACACAACTGCCAGAAAAGACCAACTTCGATCTCGGTCAATGGAGCAACCGAGCACAAAGAGGAGAGTCGCACAGAGAACTTGCAAGAGACAAAAGGTACCATAACAACAATCAATCCCTTGGCTCACTGAAATAGTTTCAGCATCGCTTTCAAGTCCGAAAGCGGCCGTGGGACACCGATCGAAGCATGATTCCCAATAATAGACTTGACGTTCACCCCCTTTTTTCGGGACTTGTTTCCGTCATCCTCCTCCCTGGAGATACTCGCCGTCCTCTCGGGGCCCATCGTCTGACAATGATCCCCCCCCTCTTTCGTCGACCTTGATCCCCACATCTCTGCGACGAGGGGCATCCATTGAGGCGCTTCTTCTGAGGCAGTCACAACTCCTCGCAGCTCATTCCCGGCAGAACTCGGTAGACTACCGGGATTCATGACAACACGCAGACACATAGCAGCAGAGGGACAGAATTGCACCACGTCCGCCGAGTAAACCTGCAGGAGACATTTTATGAGAGACGCATCGCGAGACCTAAAACAAACAACAAAGAACCACCTCCCATTCCGCCACGCCGTTTGCCACCAGAACAGTCCTGCTGAGAACGTGTGGTGTCACTGCTTCCACCCTCTTCCCCTTCCTCCTCTTCCCCCTCTTCCCCATCTTCCCTCTCTTCCTCCCCTTTCCACCTTTCCTCCCCTTTCCACCTTTCCTCTCCTCCACGTGTTCGACTTTATACCGCCGGACCTGAACTGTGACCCCCTAGCGTCTGCCTCCCTCCCGCAGAGGCTGCCCCTCCCCGCCCGACCGCCTCTCCCCCTCCCGCCGCCGCGCTGGCTCCCCCCGGGCTTGGTCTCCTTGGGCTGCGAGAGCGGCCGGACTGGCGTCGGCGCAGGACCGGGCGCCCGTCCGGCCCTCACGACCTCGGCCCAGGTCTTGTTCTCCTTCTCCTCATCGGGCTCGATCGCGTCCTCGATTGACACCTTGCATATCTTGGAGAAGGGCTCCACGCTCCACGCGGGCATCGCCGCGTCCCGCCCGTGCGAGTTCTGGTATAGCCGTGCGATGATGCGGTACCGGCAGTGGCCCATCAGCCACGACCTCAAACCGGTGACCTCCGGGGAGGCGCCGCTGAGTACCGTCCCGGCATGCCGCTTGATGACGTCGACCATGCCGCTTTCTCGGCTGTGCCTCACAAACGCTGCGGTAACCCGTCGTCAGTAACGGAGGAGTCATCATGACCAGGACGTGGATGCTGCGGGAAACGAAAAAAACGACTCACTCGTCATGTTGTACACGAACTGGCCGTCGCAAACGTACGAGCCCCAGTACTCCGTCGCCGTCTCGGCGCCGTTCATGCGCCGCAGCACTTCGAGCCCCATCAGGGGCGCGTCCTCGGGCGCTCTGACAGCCTTGGCCGTGATGGCGAAAGTGAAGTTTTTAAGCCACAGGTCCGTGTAGGGCGTTTTGGAGTTCTCGCCCGCCTCGAGCTCCATGGCCTTGGTCCCGTCGGTGCCCCAGAGGCCCTGGAGTGTGACGACATAATCACTATACGGCTTTTGAAACTCCTCGACACATACTATTGTCTGAAAGCCTGGGGAAAGCGTCAGTACGCCACTGGCGTAGGGCCATTCTGATTGAACAGGAGGTGGTTGTAGGAGAGACGGAGAGGGGGGCTCTTACCCCTGCGTGAGTATATATTTTGCCGGAGCTTGATCTCGTCCGCCAACGGCGGCTGGTTCTCCGGCTGAGACGGGACGAGCCTCCCGATGCGTAGCTTTCTAAGCGCCTCGTCAACGCCGACTCCGTGCGGCGACAGGGCGCCGTTCCCGTGGGCTCTGGTGTACTCCTGCGTGGCGTCTCCTCCGGCCAGCCTTTCGATTATGGCCCTCCCGCCGGGGTGCATGTCGCAGTACTCCGTAAAGTCGTAGACGCCGTCGCCGATGATGATGTACATTCCCGTCTGGCGGAACGCGTGCCACTTGACCTCGTCGACGGTGAACGGCCGGTTCTGAAACCGGAAGGTCAAGGGGTCCCCGGAGAACGGCTCCTCCGTCCAGCCGATGTTGTAGAGGCGCATGTGCTCCGCGACCAGGTCCGGATCGTAGCCGGCGTCCAAGGCGTCGAGCATCGGGTTCTCGCCGTCGCTGGTCCGTATAATGGTCTCCATCTCGGACATCTCGGGGCCGAGTCGAACATCTATTTGGGTCGTCAGTTGGGCCAACAAAACCACCACCACCATCATCATCAACACAAAGCGACTCACCGCTCAGGTCATACACATGGTTTCCGAACACAACCCACCGCGGCCTCCCATTCTTCCCGTTGTTGACGCGCAAGTCCTCCGGATGCCTCAAACGCATGGCTCGGCCGATCTTCTCCGGCTCGGGGACGACGCCCCTGAACGGCTCGATCCGGATCAGTCTCCCGATGGTCTCGAAAGAGGGGTCCAGGACCGTCGCCAGGTCCCTGGCGGCGGCATCCCACGCTCCCGGGACGCACTTGCTGATGTCGTAGACGTCCAGCTCCTTGGTTTCCGCGTCCTCGTGCAGGGCCCACTTCACGACGCTGTCGAGGCGCTGGTGTTCACCGATCTCCGCGGGGGAGAAGTAATGAACCGGCGAGACGTCGCGGACCGGCTCGCCGGCGACGGCTCCCATCGCCTTCACCCACGACGGCGCATCCGCGTCCCCGCCGGCCGAGGCGACGGCGGCCTCCACCTGCTGCCTGTACGTGCCCTTGCGGTCGTTGACGCCGCCCGGCCACGGCGGGAGCTGGAGGTCGAAGTCGAGCCACTGGTCGTCGATAGGGCTCTGCTCGGACTGCCTCTTGATGGCGAGGATCTGGCGGTGAAGCTCATCTCCCAGCACTCGCACCACGGCTGCCTCGCTGAGCCATTTGTTGAGGTGAAACATGGCGGACAAGCACATTTCGTACCTGGTCCGAAACGGCAGATTCGGTGGCATCATCAGCTTGCGCGGCTCGCGCAACTTCTTGTCCTTTTCCCTGGCGCCCCTCAACCAGTGGTTGTTCATCAGGTCCAGGACCACCTGCGGTCCCGCGAACCGCGAGCCGGCCCGGAGGCTCGGTTTCAAGGACATGGGCGACGTGTTCGGCAAGACGGGCGTGTACTGCTTCTCCGTCCGCCGGAAGGGCAGCGCCGCGATCACCGCCTGGCTGACGGCCAAGAAGAATCTCTTGGAGTCAATCCTGGTCGGCGGCACCTGGAGGCCGTTGCTCGGCTCTTCCGCCCACGAGCTCCTGAACCGCCTGACTATCAGCCTCGCACCCTCCTCGGCACTGCAGTTGCGCCATCCGAAGTGCCGTTCAAGCTTGGATAACTCGCCCCTCAAGCCGACGAGCCCGTACGGCGTGAGCGACCAAAGGGCGAACTGCCCGGCGTACCACGGCCTCGCCCTCCGGAGTTCCCTCCGCCGGAGCCTCAGCAGCTCCGCTGCGCGCCGCAGTGTGGGCGCCCGCATGTCGTCGCCCCACGGCTCGCGCCAGTCCGGGTTGCCCTCCGGCGCGAGAATGCGTGGGCGGGCCGCCAGGGTGCCGTACCTGTCAGAGAAGACTTGCTCGCAAAAGGCGACGCCCCTGAGCCGGAGCGCCTCGACGCCCACGCGCGGTACGAGGGCGTCCCAGACCGGCGCCGTCACGAGCGAGACCGCCGCCGCCGCCGGGATGCTCGCCGTCGTGGAGCGGTAGGGGTCCGGGAACCGCCACCCGTCGTAGGTCTGGAAGAACGAGGTCCCCAGTCTGTAAATAATCGGCGGCGCCTTGACCATGGTCAGTAGTATCCGCGGGTGCCCGAGGGGCCACCTGTTGCTCAGGGAGCCGCCGAAGACGGCCGCTTCGAACGATTGGCCCGCCTCGCCCCATCTCTCCTCGTCGTAGAACTGGCTGCACTGTCAGCGGGGGGGGGGGTGGTTCCGTTGTCTCTTGTTGAGTTGTAGGGGAATAGTGAAATGGCCTACCAGCTCCTGGCAGTGCGCTTGGGATGCGTTCGGCGGCTTATTCATCTCACGAGCGAGTTTGTCAGAGATGGCATGCTATCTTCACGGTCATTCACTCTTACTTGACTCAAAAGGTGGGGGGGGGTGAGGTGGTTGGGGGATATTCGAAGCTCACCATAATCTCATGAGCCATCTACACAGATATCCCGTCAGTGTTTTCCCGTTCTGAGAAAGAGAAAGAGAGAGTCCTACTGTTATGGCTATCTTGGTCGTGGCCTGTCTCCCCTCGGCGTCCTCTGGCGTTTTCCTGTGGAATAATGGCAGGAGATCATCGGCACGCATCGATATGGTACCCCACAAGACGCCGGTGGCCCCGACTACGTGCCCATGGTAAAAGCCGAAGGCCGGGGTCCTGTCCAGTTGGGTCACCGCATGGAAACCCCACCGGAGGTTCGCCAAGAGCTCCTCCAGCACCGCCGCGGCCTGCTGCCGGTCTATGCGCTTGTCCGCCGGCACGGGCACGACGCGGTGGATGGTCGAGTTCGGGGTGGGGGCGGTCTTATACGCTTGCGAGTACGAGACGCCGTGCCGCGACTCGCGCGCCGACCTGTCGAGGTAGGACGACAGCCTGCAGGGTTCGGTCGAAATCATCCGCAGCGTCAGCAAAGAGGTTCACGACTCGAGATGTCTTGGGGGCAAGGGTTCTGTCGGGTGTCGTCCTCACCATTCATGCCCCAGAGCAGCATCCACGATCCTATACGCAACCTCAATCACCCTTCTCAATGCCCCCCAGATCCTATCGTCGTCAATGTCCAACCGTAGGCCCCCTGTATCCGGAATCTCCCAGTCGTAGCTCAGCCAGCGGTCCCGGCGGAGGAACTTGAACCACCTCCCCTCGTCGACGGCCACAAACTGGTGCCAGGTCCAGGTTCGCTTCTCGGGCGCCACGTCGTATGGCTCGATCTGCTGCAGCACGACGAACTCGGCGTAGCGCAGTCCGCCCCAATGTAGCATCTGGTAGCTGTCGTGGTGGAAGAGTTCGTCCAGCTCTGCCGGGCTGGGCTTCGGGACGGGGTCGCTGGTCTGGAGATGCGTGCCCTCGGCGTCCATCGGCGGGTGCAGGGAGCGCATCCCGGGGTATTCCAGGGGGACTGCGAAGGACATGGTTGCGGAGTGCTTCTTGGTGATGGTAGTGATGGTAGCGTTGTTGATGATGGTGTTGGTGGTGGTGATGGTGGTGGTGATGGTGGTGATGGTGGTGACGGCCAGTCGGCGACGGAGACAAGGACGACGATATGCCACGCCAGCTTTTCGAAATACCACAACACTCGCAGCGAAGAGGACGGGTAAGAAAAGTAGTAAAAGATCTCAATTCACCGACCTGAGCGGCGAGATCAGATAAACCAGCATTAGATCAGTTGAAAAAAACAACAACGAGATCGTGCCCACCCTTCTTGAGTGAGGTGATGGCTCTTGAAGGTCAGCCATCCGAGTTGGGACGACGAAAATAGCTTCCGGACTGCCCTTGATCACGACGGGTAACTTGGTGTGCGGACTTGCGACGACGCATGTCGATGGTCCAAGAAAGGTAGACAATAGATGTCGACAGACAATGGTCGAGGTCGAGTGAACCAATCGTGTAGTTGTTTTAGGATGAACAAAAAGACAGTGAATGGACTTGACGATGGCGTCGAGTTCCACATACGAGGGAGAGCAAACAATGCGATCGCCTCTTTTGAGAAGGAAGCACTTGAAACCCCTAGGTACCTATGCACCTGCCAACAATTGCAACACCCACGGCTGAATACAATAAGGTACCTTGGTACTTTCGTACACATTATCTAGCTACCTACCTACCTACAGGTAGGTAGGTACCTTGGGTAGGCAAATACGTTCCGTACCTAGGTATTGTTATCCAAGGAGGCAAGTACGATCAACGTTGTCAAGTGGTACTTGAGGTACTTGAGTACCTACAGTTGGCACGTGCGTACCTAATTAGTGTGCAGCTGTGTACTCGCCTCGAAGCAGCGCACTTGCCACAGTACATACAGTAACGACAATGACTGTTGTACCCAGGTGCCGTTCTCTGCAAGGGGCCCAGACAAAAAACTTGGCCAGATGAACCGGCAGGGAGCAAAAGAGCAAGCGCATAAGATGGGCGTACGAATGGTGGAGGACAAGGCGAATGGTCACCAGGGAGCAGCGTGTGAAGTGTCCATGGCATGTATTGCCGTCTATTTACTCTTTCTACCTCTTCTTCTTTACCCTAATTCCCTGTCGCCAGGAACCTCTCTCCTCGCCCGCGGGATCCTCCAATCCAGCAGCGAGATGGTCATTCCTCATCCGGCGATTCATGTCAGGGGGGAATCTCATGGGTGCTCGTCAAAGAAATCATAAACAGGCCCGTAACCATGCAACCCGCGTTACCGAAAAAAGACTTTTGGAAGGCTCGTGACAAAAAAGGAAAGCGACCGTGACGGTGACACCCTAGGTGTGGTTTAGATGTCGTCCTCGTCAGAGAAGACCTCCTCACCACGCTTGCGGCGGGCCATGCGCTCTGTGGAAACAAGTCAGCAATGTGATCCGGTGATGGTGTCAGGTGATGGTGGGAACTCTGGACCTACCCTTCTTCTTCTTGCGGAGCTCGGCGGAGGACAGCTTGGCCTTCTTCTTGGTGCTGACAATCTTGTTGCCCATGGCGTCGAACTTCTCCTCCTCCTCGCCGTCGTCAGCCTTGAGACGGGGACCGGCACCCTGGCCCTGGACCCAGTTGTGGCCGGAAGGAGTCATCTTGCCGTCCATGACAGCCCAAACCTCCTCAGTCAAGTCCTTGGTGAACTCGGCAGAGTGGGTAATGATGATGACACCACCCTCGAACTTCTTCAGGGCCTTGGACAGGGCACCGAGGGAGTCACGGTCGAGGTAGTTGGTGGGCTCGTCAAGAACGATCAAGTGGGGACGCTGCCACGAGCAAGCGGCAAGGACGACCTTGACACGCTGGCCACCAGACAGACCACGCATGCGGGAGTGGGAAACCAGCTCGGCGTCGAGACCGAAGTTGGCGCAGTGGGACTCGATCTCCTTGCGGACCAGGGGACGGAACTGACCAGAGGCGAGAGCCTCCTTCATGTCGACGTCGGCGACCATCTTCTGGTGAGAAGCCAGAAGCTCATTACGGGGCAGCCAGGCGTTGTCGGCAGACATCATGGGAACCCAGCGCTCGTTCTTGAGGCCGACGTTCTCGCCGAGGGCGAAGGAGCACTCGTACTCGTAAGAGTTCTTGAACTTCCTGCGGGAGTTGATGCCGATGATGCGGCGCTGAGTACCCTCGATCTTGAAGATCTTGTTCATGGCCTCCTCGTCGGCGTCGGTGATGATCTTGTTGGCACGGTCCATCGTCTCACGATCCTCACCAGTCTGGAAACGCCACTGGATGTACTCGGAGGGAGTGCTGTCCAGGTGGTTATCGATGTGGGCGAAGGCGTGCTGCTTGATGTAGGCGATACGGATGTTCTCGTGCTGGTAGATCTCACCCTCGGTGGGGACGAGCTCACCGGTGAGGACGTTGATGAGGGTGGACTTGCCGGCACCGTTGGGACCGATGACGGCAATACGGGAGCCGAGAGAGCACTGGAAGGAGATGTCGGTGATCTGGGGCTTGCTGGTGCCGGGGTACTGGAAGGACATCTTGGAGGCACGGAGGATGGCCTTGGCCTTGGTCTTGACACCCTCGAGGAAACCGGGCTCGGGGAAGCTGAACTCCATCTCGGAGGCACCGAGCTCGTAGTAGGACTTGGCCTGGGGGTTCTTCTTGACGAACTCGGACAGGTTGCCACGGTAGCGCTTGAGCTTGAAGCGCTCGTAGTGGATGATGTGCTGGCAGACGTTGTCGAGGAAGCCGGAGTCGTGGGAGACGATGATGGAGGTGCAGGGGGAGGTGGTGAGGTAGTCCTCGAGCCACTTGACGTTCTTCACGTCCAAGTGGTTGGTGGGCTCGTCGAGAAGCAGAATGTCCGGGGCCTCGAAGACGGCACGGCACAGGGCGAGCTTCATCTTCCAACCACCGGAGAGGGCGGAGATCTCACCCTTGATCATCTGCTCGGTGAAGCCGAACTCGTCGAGCTTGGCCTCGACGTCAGCCTGGCTGGTGGTGACACCGGCGTCCTGGAGCTTCTTCATGGTCCAGTCGATGGTGGTCATCTCGGTATCAGCAGAGTCCAGGTCGTGCTCGACGAAGACGGTCTTGACCTCGGACTGCTTGGGGAAGCCCTCGACCTGCTCGTTGTTGATGGCGCGCATGAGAGTGGACTTGCCGGAACCGTTGGGACCGCAAAGACCGTAGCGGTGGCCACGCTTGAGACGGAGGTGGGTCTGGTTGAGCAGGATCTTGGCACCGTAGGCAAGGGAGAAGGTGCAGTTGCAGAGGTCCTCGCCCTCCTCATCGTCGGCGTCACCCTCGACCTCGTCGACGGCACCGGGGGAAGCCTTCTTGCGGAGAGCGTCAACGACGGCCTGGGCGTCCTCGTCGCCGACAACAACAGTGATGTAGGGCTTGAGGGCCTCGGTCCAGACGGCGGACTCGTTCTCCTTCTCGTCGATGAGCTGGCCGGCGATGGCAGCAGCGTACTCGAGTACGATGGAGAGCTTCTCGGCCTTGGCCTTGTGCTTGGCGGGGAGGACCTCCTTGAGCTTGGGGAGGACGACGTCAACGTCGGAGTCGTGGCGGACCTCGGGGATCTTGCCATCGACGACGTTGCCGACGCGGGTGAGGGTGTCGAGAGCCTGGCGGGTCTTCTCACGAGCCTCGGGGTCGGCCAAGTTGTCGTAGTTCTTCTGGAGACCGGGCATCATCTTGGGCAAGAAGGGAGCAACGATGTTGGGGTCGTCGACGAGCTTGCACATGTTGTCGACAATGACGGCGGCCTTACGCTTGATGGCAGTCTCACGCTCGGCAAGACCACGGTCGAGAAGGGGGACCATGAGGGCAAGGGTGGGCTCCTGGACCTCAGTGACGAAAGTGGTGGCACCGAGCAAGTGAACAGTCTCGGGGACGTTCTCGGGCTTGGCGATACACTTGATGAGCTCGGGAATGAAGCGCTCGATATCCCTGTTGACGATGAGCTCGCAGATGAGCTCCATGGTCTTGTAGGCGCGCTCCTTGACCTCCTTCTTGGTGTCCCACATGGACTCGGAGACGACGGGGATGAGGTCGGGGACGCGGAAGGCGACCTGGGCGGGGGCGGTGCGAACGACGGTCTCGAGGACGTCGAGGGCAGCCATCTTCTCCTGCCACTTCTGGGCGTTCAGCAGGGAGTCCTTGACGGGGTTGAAGATACCCTTGACGGCGTTGGGGTTGACGGCCTCGGCGATGGCGAGGGCAGCAGCCTGAGCGGCATTCTTGACACCGGTGATCTTGTCACCAACGGCGGAGAGGACGTTGGGGAGGAGGGCGACAAGGAAGGGCTCGACGTGGGCGGAAACCTCGGAGTGCTGGGCGATGGCGGTGATGGCCACGGCAGCCTTCTCACGGGCAGCGGCATCCTTCTTGTTGTTGAACAGCTTGCGGATGGCCTCGATGCTCCTGCGGGGACCCCCTGTTAGCACGATGCTCCAGAATTTTTTTTTGTGTGCAGAGCCGAAAATAGCTCGTCGCTGAGTGGCCAGGATCAACCTGGCTGCATTTGCAGCGCACTGGCGGGGCCGGCGCAACAGACGCCGGCCCCCAAGGCAGTGCGGAAAAAGTAAGAAAAAATCTCATCCAAAAATTTGGAGAAGCGCGGCCCCCCGAGACCGCGGACACGGTCGCCTCAGGGGACGCATCTGCGAGTAATTTTCGGAGGGTGACACGGGAAGGGAAATGGAGGGACGGAGGGAGAAAAACTCACTTGGTGGGAACATCCTGGTCCTCGATGCGGCCGTTCATGAAGGAAGCCAGAGCGCTGGCAGACTCCTTGACGTCGGCAGCCTCCTTGGAGATGGTGAGCTTCTGCATGAGCTCGTCAAGAACCTTGACGGACTGAGCGTTCTCGGAAGACATTATGGCGGTTGGTTTGTTGGGTATTATCTCGATCGGGGTCGTGATGGTCGTTGAGGGATGGAATCGCAGATCCGAACGTCTAAAGCGTCTAGATGCGAAGTCTATGCTCTATCGTGCAACCGAAGGGCGAGAGATGTGTGATGATGGCGAAGGCCCGCGAGAAGATACGACGACTGGAGGATCGTTGTTCTTCTGCTCTAGATGGCGCTTCGGTGTTGTCTGGGTCTTCTTGCGAAGGCGGGGTGGTCGATCAGATGCGAAGTTCGCTATTGAACAACCGTCGCAGACAAGGACGAGTTGAAAGGAAATTCAAATGACTGAGTGGAGGGACGTCTGGAGGAAGACGAAACAGTCAAGTGGAAGAAAAGGGAATGGAGGATGAGAGAGAGAGAGATCTAGGAAGAAGAGGAGAGGAGAGAGGAAAAAATACTGGGAGGGACGAGGGCGGCGGGGATGAGTTTTTTTATCTCTAATCGGTCATTTTTGGCTTGTGTTATCGCTCTTGCCCCCTCCTCCCCCTCCATTCCCACTGAAAGGCAGCCCGTCCCGCCGCCCTCCCACCAAAAACTTTTTTTTTTCCTATTCCCTGGCCCGGCGACAGCGACGCTAGCGACATGGGTGGCCCCACACTGAGAAAAAAAAAAATCAGAAACCGCTGTTACCTGTGTGTGTGTGCCTGCCAACTGGCGCCTGCCCCTCCAGGAGACAGCGAGAAAGAAAAAAAAGGCAACCCTGGCGAGTAATGCTTATCGGAGGGACTATCGGACCCCGCGCTAAGCCTAGACGGGCCACAAAGGCCAGGGCGGTGAGGGAAATGCCCGTTCATGCGCTGCAAGGCACTGCGACTACGCGCTGTTCGGGTTCAGGTTCAGGCTGGAGTTTTGGGGGGATTGGGCATTGTGGCCATTCTGCTTTGCCATTCTCGACGTCGCAGCCTTGATTTCCCCTTTCCCTTGTCTTGTTCTCGTACACCGTACGGAGACGGATAGTGTAGCCTGGTTTTCCCTCTCTTCCATCTTGTTGAGGTGTCCTTTTCTGGGATCCCCCCGTGTGTTCGCTGTAGTTGGTCTCAGCGGACACCATCCACTGAGTTCACAGCACTTTGGCTGTCTTTTCCCCTGACGTCCGAGGTACTCTTGTACCTGTCTACGTGCTACCTACCTACGTCTGTCGAAACGGAGGAAACCTCCGAGATATTCCCTCCTCTTTTCCGTTGCTGGAGGCTGGAGCTGCTGACACCGTCGGACTGCGTCGGTATTTTGCCTCCCCTCCTAACCCAGTCGCCGCCAAACACGGTCCACGTTCACGGTCCATGGTCCACGCTGCCTCCATTACACGTGTGTTGCTGCCTCGCCTCGTCTCGCCCCATCGCCATTGTGATACCCATCCATCGAGCTGTACCTGCGGTGGCTACGATACCTTGAGGGCCTGACGGAGCAGCAGTGACATGTCGTCAACCCCTCCGCCCCAGCCCCGGTCCAGTTGCCCTCCCAGGGTATCTATCCGTATCCCGGCCAGGCGTCCAGTCTCACGCACAGAGCACTCCTCAGGCTGACGTGCGATGCCGAGTGCTGAGTGGACGGCTCACGATGAGCCCTATATTCCGTGCGTCTAGCGTATTATGGGGGAGCGACGAGGAGCCGGAGGGAAGGGGGGTGAGACGGCCGTCGTCCATGTGTTACCGCCGCGTCCCCTGCATTTCCCAGGCCGCCTGAGTCGTCGCCGGGGGCCTGTCTTCTTTCTCTGACGGAGGGTCTTCTGTCAAGGCGACCGTGAGTCTCGGACTTTGAGAAGGCTACATCACTGGGCAGAGATCCATGAGGCTTGAATCTTGCTATTAAGAACTTTCGCCTCTGCAGAGAATATTCTCATTACGAGGAGGCTGTCTTTACGAGACTCCGTACATGGAGTCATTCGATAGAGCCTTCCCTCATCACGAATCAGAGTGCGAGGTAACAACTGACGGGACAAATCTCACCGGAGCCCTTGCGCCTCGGCTTCGCCACTCCGGACTGCTCTCGACGGGCAAACGAGGAGAGGCGTCCAAAATCCGAACTCACCACTCCGTCTTTCGTCCGTCCTTTTTTTTTCGGGGGCTGCGAGGCCGAGCGGTATATGCGAGGAACAACGCTAGAATCCTCCATGAAATTGACTTTTTTCTCATCCCAACGTCCCTGAATAATTTTGGCCAAACGACCAACTCCTTCTACCGTCTGGTAAGGGTGCTTAGGTAAGGTAGCAAGTACTTGGGTACACGTATCAGCCTGCGATGCTAAAAGTTGTGGCTGACGGCGAATTCATGGCTGTGCCCATGTGAAAATAGCGAGCGGCATCAGTTGTCGTCTCATCTTTTCCTCGCCTTCCCTGTCTCTATGATTTCAGATTTGGGTTTACCTCCCCTTTTTTCCACAGAGGCAACCTTGCCATTGCCATGGAACACTGCCCGTGGAAAGACTGGCCCTGGTGGTTCTCTGGCGTTCCGGACCACTCGGATCGTCCCTTTTTGCCACGGCCTGCCCGATTCGACTTGATTCATTCACCACGTCCGAGTTCCCCCTCCGCCTCCGGGGGCCTTTGTCGACGGGACATGACCAGAGAGCGCGCGCGGATTGGTGGGAAAGGCTGAGGCAGTTGCCAACTGAGACGGGCCTGGGCACAAAGTGGCCCGCCGGAGGCCAGATCCATCGACGATCCCTCAGATGTGAAATGTCTTGGACGGCGACTTGCAATTATAGAGAAATAGAGGAAGTGAGAAATCAGTAGCGACTCCAGGCCCCATCGCGCATTCAATGGCCCTTTCCATTGTCACATTCGCCCGATATGTCAAGATGCAGACGTCGTCACCGCCTTTCTATGTCGGTGGGATGGATGGCTGCACGGAGGGTGGCCGTCTGTAATCTATGCAACCCAGACTCTGCAGGGCGGCTTCATGCCCGCATCAAGTAGGAGGATCGGACACAGTAAGCCGCCGCCAGCCACTTGTTTGTGCGCCGTCGGCATCTTCCCCAGGATCTGATGAGGGACGTCGTTGATATTGACCCGACCCCGCCATCGCAGAATCCAAGGACGGATGGCCTGAACGTATCGATAAGCGCTCTTCCCGTTCGTCTGTCGTCTCTCTTCCGTGCCCCGCGACAGCGCCAAAGAAATTTGAACTCCACAATATCGTGGGGCCCCGTAGAATTTTTCTCTGTCTTAATTCCTTTTCCTTCTCTTCGTCTCCCCCCGTCAGAAACGAGGTCCGTCATCTCTTAGCCCGGGCAAAGAGGTGGCAAGGGCCGCACGCCCTCCCGTCTTTCTGACCGCCTAATCTGACAGACAGGCTTGGTGGCTAGGAGGGGAGGAGGCGTCCCGCCGGTTTGGTCTATAATTCTTCAGGATTGTGGTGGTGATAAACAGACGTTGATCGCCACATGATTATTCCCATACAAACGCCCCAAGCACATGCAAATCTGTCTTTTCTGTCCCCAAAGTCCCCTGTTTCTCGACACTGAAAACTTTTCTGACATCCCACCTTCTGCCTCAGGCTTTCGTGCCGATGCAAGGCACGCCCGGTGATTGACAGCCCCCACCCATGATTGGGCCCGGCTTTAGCTCGGGCATTACTCATCATTGGCCAAGCTCCGATTGGCTGTTTCTCCGTGTTCAATTACTAGCAGTGACGTTGCGGCGACATTCACCTGGCTGAGGCAGTGACACTCTGAGCCTCTCCATACGCGCGCCTGCCTTCCCGGACGTCGATGCCAGTATTGACGACGAGCAATCATCTTCGGCCCAACAATCTCTTCTAGACCATCATACAGCAACATGGCATTCAATACACACCCAGCCGTTATCTCAATGCCTCTCTTCACGATTCATGTGCAACGATCACGCTCTCAGCGTCCTCCTGCTACGGGCATGACCGACGACATCTCGGACTATCACTGCGCTTCGAGCATTCGACCACGGCTGACGTCGAGAGCATTCTGTAGAGTCTGCACCCCTTCGAAACATGTCGTCATATCCACATGAAATTTGCGGTTCTGCAGGTAAAGAGTCATTTGTCGAGATACACCTTCCAACCGTATCGTCCCCCGTGCTGATACTTCATGGCCGCAGTTCACGAAACAGCGCTGTGCGGTTCCCTCCTCCACCCACCCTCTTCTCCGATCTCAAAGATTACCTCCTCCACCGTCTGCCTGACCAGACGAAGTGCGATTACCCCGACAACGGCCGAGAAGGATACATGATTCTCATTTGAAAAACGTTGGGAAGGAATACAGGGACCATCCTTGGCCGACATGCTGCAGGACACCAACGAACTTTTCGCCTCGTGGCATGTGCCTGTCCGTCGGATACCAATACACTTTCGGGAGAAGACATGGTCTACTTTCGTCACAGCAGTCGGTTCGGTCGCAATTCGTCAATTGCCGATATGGTAGCAGCGGAAATCCAATATCAGCCACGACTTCTATCTAAACCCATGCCGATTTGCCATGCTGGGTCGTGGGAGCGACCTAATTCCATGACCACCGCGGTCTACAAGATATAGACTCGCTGGTTGTACTTCTTAAGGTCCCGCTCCGAGACCTGAAATTGCGGCTCGATGTCATCATCCGAAACCTCGATTGGTACCCGCGACGATCCGGCAGCTCCGGCAGCCTTACTCTGCGCTGGCTTCTTTCCGATGCCGCCCTTGCTTCCCGCCAGGAATCCCGCTCCGGCAGCACAACGCGCCCCGTTCCACGCCGCATTGGCCGCCGCCTTCCAGATTTCGGTCACGTCAGACAGCATGGGAAGTGTCCAGAATAGGCGACACTCGGCAGGCTCGTTTACAAACTGCGCCGGCACGCCGTCGTTCAAGTTGCCCCGCAGGATCTGGTCGCGCACGTTCAGTCGAGCACTGGTGCTTCGTTGAAATGGCAATTTCGTGAGCTTGGACAGTGACGCCCGCTGCTCCGGCGAGACCTTGGTCAGTTCCGACAGCATGTGCTGCCGGGTCTGGTTGTAGATGTCTTCGAAACCCAGCACCTGGGCGCCCTTGACACCGCCGACTGCTTGCATGGGCTTCTTGTTTGGCCTGCCTCCAAAGGTCACCGCCTTGACTCCAGCCTGCGCCATCTCGCTTGCGAAGAGCGAGCAGGTTGACGCACAAAAGCCATCCGTTAGCAGCACGATGTTTCGGGGGTCGAACGGCCGGGTGAAATTCTGTCTGGTTCCGTACCCCGTCACCTCAATGCCCAAGCCGAATGATTCATTGGAGGTCGTCAGAGATCTGCTCAGATCCCATCTGGTGTTCGCCGTGTAATTGTCTCCGGCCCACTTGTGAGGCGCAAACTTGGCGTCCCAGGACTTGAAAGGCTGGTTGGTCATGTTCAGGTCAAATCGGAAGTTCCACCAGTTCTCCCAGAGGGTGACAGCTTCCACCCTCGACGTTGTTTGGGGGTCGACATTTTCGGTTGCAGCGGAAACGATGCGAGCCAGCGCCAGGAACTGCTCGTTCTCTCTCCACCGACTGAACCCATCCTGCACAAGGTCCGGGAAGAACTGTCGAAACAGATCGTATCCCTGCACGACAAATCCGCCGGCGTTCATCTGCAGGTCGATGACGATCTTGGACTTGCCATCGAGTCTGCACTGAGCCAGGAAGAGCTCAACACTCCGCTGAAAGGTTTTGGGGCTCAGGGGGTCGAAGCTGGCGACGTACAGCACCGCGACGTCGTCGAGATTTCTGCCTTGCAGGTAGTAACCTGTCACTTTGTTGTCGCTGCTGGCCAAGACAGGCTCGGGGTATCCCGGAAGTGCCGCTATCTTTAATATCGAAGTCTGCTGACCGCCGCTGTGAGCAGTCGCCTTGGCGAGCTGGCCGGGCTTGCAGAACGTCTGGTAAAATGATTCGCCATCGGTCACGCCTTCGAAGCTGGGCATGATGACGGCCACATTGCGGGCTGTCTCAGTCTCCCCGTTTGTGTACTCGATTGTCGTGTTCTCGCCAGGGTAAAGAGATCTGTGCCAGCCGCCAGTCTTGAAGTTACCCGACGCGCCGCGGGTGCCCAGTTTGGCCTTGGAGACAAACATGTTGTTGTATGCCGCATCTAGGTCTTGGTTCCCCGATGCAGAGTTGACGACACTTTGCACGAAAGCTGAAGCCTCGATTCCGTTCAGGCTCTTGACGGTCCTTGCATCGTCTTGCTTGACGACGACCTCTTGCCAGTCCTTGATGACAGGCAGCGAAAGGAGATCCTTGCTGTAGGACACCAGGCTAAACGGACGGATATAGTCGAACACGCCGGTCAGGGCGTCCGGGGCGAACTGGAAGTGCCCGTTGCGGACTTTGGCCGTGATCTGGAAGAGGTCCTCCTGGAAAGCCAGCTCGCCCGGGTACTTATTAGCCACAACGTTTGCTCGGACCTTCTCCAGGTGGCCGATGACGTCGAACGCGCCAGGCTCATAATCCTTGGGCGGACTCTTGACAAATGCTAGGTCCGACTGCCATTCCAAGTACGGTCGAAGCGAATCGACGAGCTCCAGGGCTTCCGCCTTGTGGAATGGAACTGACTTGAGGCAATCGTTGGCCAGCTTGGCCTCGACAGTCGGAGCAGGGTCTAACAGGCAGAGGAGATTGAAAATCAGCACGACTGCGTCACACCGAGAGCGACAGAGCCTTTTACTCACTTCGAGAAGATGCCTGGACCGCCCAACTGCTGCTGACAATGGCACAAGCTGCTGCGGTGGGGGTCTTGGTGGGAGGTTCGCTTGCAGATGGGGTGGTTGTCGATGGCTTCACCACGGTAGTGAAAGATGTCGTCTGTCCCGCCGACTGGGTTGATCCCGAGCAACTCGTCGTGGACGTCGGCGCGACGGTCGCGGACGAGTTTCCGGCAGTTTCGGAGACGATGCAGGAGCAGGCGCTGGACAGGCGAGACGAGAGGGCATCGGGCTGGGCACCCTGGCAGTGGTCGGACGCAAAACTCGGGATCGCAGTACTGGCGACCGGCTTGGAGGCGAAAGTCGCGCAGAAGGCCGAGGCAGAGCTGAGGCGTCCCGGTGTTTGAGTGGCCGATAGAGCTCGAAGGCAGTTGTCCGCGGCGCAGCCAGCAGCAACGAGCGCGGCCGCCTGAAGCATCAACAACACCGACCGAGCCATGTCGAGTTTCAGCATGTCGCTTTGTGATCTTCGAAACAGGGGAAGACTGACGGAATGCCGATGAGCTCCTCGATCATCGAGACGGCGTTCTTTGCACAGCGACTGCTATATATATGCATCCAGGCGAGGCGAACGATGCCTTGGACCAGTGACCACTACCTAGCTACTGCCGACTCATCTACGACGTGACGAATATCTGCGCTCCGTCGACTTCACATCTGTACCTGGTGGTTTGTCTCTATTTTGTTTGAGGTTGACGACCACAGTCCTGCGAGGGCACCTCAAGACGCAAACCTCATTTCCAGGGCGTTGCACGGTGTCCATCGACAAGGACGATTCGCCCTTTTTATCGCCAACATTACACAGACGTTCAATGCTCGTACCCACCGGATTGAATTCTGGAAGCGGACATTTGCTGATTGTCCGCCTGCTGCCAATGACGCCGAGCGACAGTAGCTGTTCCTGTGGCATTAGGTGTCCTCCGCAGGGAGACGTCTCTTTGTCGTGCCATCTTCGGGTCAACGTGTCGTGACACCTGGCTGTTTGGTGTACGCATTCGACGAACCACAAGCTCTTCCCTTGCATCTCGGTTTGGCCTGGTGAAGTATATCCAGGCACTTTGTACTTGAACTTCTTCGGCAACCTGTCGAGCTTCAATGCAACATTGGACAAGTCTCTCGGCCGTCGCTTCGGGTTGTCCGCTCAAGCCCTGATTTTCAAGCGAGCCAGACGAGCCAGACTTTCCATCACATGGGAAGTCCCACCACACCCAAGGAGGAGGTTGGATTATGAGATCCAGTCCTCTGGCGAGCTGGATGCTGATAAGGTCTAGCATGGTGGTCCTCGAGACGAGTGTCGTCTGCCCTACACCGCATTGGCATCGAGGGAGTTCAAATTCCTTTGTCGCCCGAATTAAACTTCCTTTCGCCATTTTCCGCAACGGATATTGATCAAAGGTGTCAATGTCGAGGATCTCCACGACCAAAGCGTTTTCAGCCGTCTTGGAAGATATCCGTAGATCCCGTGTGTCGGTTCCTTGACGGGGGATGGATGAAAGCCACGCATGAAAAACAATCCAATGGATCCTCCCGCAAAGTCAGAGTCGCGAAGCGCGACGTTGCGCGTTCATCCTCATCACAGACCTGCTGTCTCCGTGCCCGAATGCCCTGACCGCACCATCCCGAAGCTCTCGCCCATTCGACGATTCACCTGAGGTCAGTCACGATGGACTCGCCGTCGTCCAGCAGCAGCGGCGCTACCCAAAGTTTGATTGGGATGCCACAGTCGGTAGGCGCCCCAATCTACGATCCCGCCTGGTACCAAGGAAACAGTCGCGAGGACCCGGCTACCGTACCCGTCCAACCCATTATCGATCCCCAAAATATCGACGGGAACACGACTTATTCCCAACGGTCCAAAGACCAGTGGGCAAAATACATCGCCAATCAGAGACGGGGTGGCCCGCATGCACCCCTCATCATCAAAAACCCGCCTCCGCCGAAGCTGGAACAACAGGGGTGCTGGCAGTACATCGAGTACGTCCCCGAGTGGACGGACCCGTTGTGGCACGACTCGAAGCTGGAGGTCGAGAGCAATGGCGGCAGCCAGTACCTCGTCCGGCCGCACGACGTGCTTCGATACCTCCGGCCGGCGCACCTCCCACAAGACCGGGCCCAGAACCCGACGGCAATGGCGACGAGGTACGGCATCTACCCCGATCGGCGGGACGGCCGGTCAAGGATGACGCCGACGAGGCAGGTGTTTAGCAGGTTCGCTGTCAATGGAACCAAGCCCGATGCGTTTGACGGGAAGTTTGTATGGGGACATGTGGACGTGCTCGCGCAGAAGGAGGGCATGGATGTTGATGACCTTCTCAAGAAGTATTCGTCATTGACAAAAGATGAGGTCAGGAACCTCCCGGGCGTGGATGAGTTTGCCCTGCGAGCCATGGTGCAGATGCAGGATGACGAAGACTGGCAGAGGGCTTTGTTACAGGGCTTGAGCACGAACGAGGTGACAGGTGCCCAGCCCCACGGTGATTGTCGTTAGGACTGACCATGATACAGCTGGTTGAAGCGGGTATCATGTCGTTCGAGAACACTTTCCAATCAGATTTGACACTGAGAATCCACCCGTAAGTAAGGGCCAGATACGGGCATGCCTTTGGAGGGAGCCGTCGCAGCTAACCAACGACAGGATCCTTCAGAAAGACAATTGGGGAGAGACGTTCCACCGTGGGATGGACGAAGACACACCGAGGCTCATCTATCAAACAGCCAACCGCAAAGGCGAATGGAGCATACACGTAAGTACATGGCCAGCTCTCGTCGTAACCTGGGACGCTCTAGTGACAGACAAGGTCAGACAGACGACTTTCTATGGGAACGACTTCAGCCCGCTCTCGCCCTCGCGAGTCGATATCTCTGGTTCCTACAAGACCACGACCCATTCTGGGTGCGACTCTTGGACGTCTTCAACAGAGTCCCCGTAGATGGCGAGAGAGACGACCGGCCCGAGAGCCAGAGGCAAAAGGTGCCCTCGCACACTTTCTCGATGCTTGATACCACCGCCACGTCTGTCGGCTCTGAGGAGGTGCGATTGACGATGGATGCCGTGGAAGAGACGCTTGAATTACTCCACCGCCGAATCGACTTTTCCATTGGTAGCGGGTTCCACGAAGCCGGGGAGGCGGAAACGTCCCTGACGGCTGGGTTAACGACGCTCATAGGAGATGACTTGATCTCGGTGGTCATTTCTGCTGATAGTATTTGGCCGCTGCTCGTCGAGGGGTACAGCAAGGACGAGCAAGCGATGTGTGCCTTCAATGTTGCATCCACTATCATCCACGAAATTGCGGTAGGTCTGTTCCATGTGACCATGGACCGTGCTGGAAAAGCTGACCGAGAGATGGCAGCACGCCGTCAACTACGCACACTATATCCTGTTCGTGCATCCCGGCCCTAGCCAGATTGATCAGCTCGACGGCGAGGACAAACTTCAGAAGATATGCGAAGATATAGGCAAACATGTCTTCGGCACCGAGCCGCGCCATCATATGGAGCCGTTCTTTGAGCGGGAGCCGAGAGCAGAGCTGGGTTACTGCATGGAGAGCCATGTGAGTGCAGCCAGCTTGTGATCCGTCATCCGTCATCCGTCATTCGTCGTCCCTTCATCCCTTCATCTTCATGTTCTGACGACATGTCATTCCCAGCTCTTCGGGGGTACCTGCTGGCCGCTGTTGACCTTGGGACCCCTCCGAGCGAAGCATCTCGAGTTCCTCCCGTCGGGCATCGGGTTGACGCGCTGGCCGTCAGCCTTGCTGGATGCCATGCGGCCCAATAGCTCAGATCTGGCAAGGAACCCCAAGAACCTGATCCTGACCAGGCCGCACCTTCCGGCGCGGACGCACGTCACCCCCGTCCAGGTCTCGCAGATCAGGCGCTTCTTCACAGATGCGTTCTGGGAGAGGGAGGTGCCGCGCTTCGGTGCGGCCGCGCTGCATCTGCTCTCCGACACACCCGGGCCGCAGATCATCATGCCGCAGATGCACGAGGAGTTTCCCGAGGGCTCGTTGAAGCTGGCAGAAGCGTCGCACTTTGCGACCCAGTACGAGGCCTACCCAGACGAGATCAGAGAGAACAACCCGATCGTGTGGCATTTTGTCGAGATGGTGACGCACGAGTTTCTCCGGTTCAGTTCTGCCATATTTACCTGGCGCCGCGACTTTCGGAGCTGGCGGTCAAGGCTCGTCGCCATCAGGCAAAAGGTTGCGCAGATGGAGATTCAGTCCGAGGAGCTGGCGCTGGCCAGCCACCATGCCCAGAAGAGGGCTGCTGGGACGAGCGCGGTGGAGATGTCTCAATGGGAGCAGAGCAAGATCGTCCTTCATACCCGTCTCGTCAATGAGCTGAGGCGGGAGTTGACGGATGCGGATTTCGTGATGCCCGATGGCTCCGGAGAGATTTACGACAGCAGAACTGACAGCAACCAGTTCTGGTACCTCATTACGACCCGGCCGAGCAACGAAGCACACCCCAGAATGGCCTCCCTCTTGCGGCTCCTACACGAAGACTGCGCGTGCGAGGTGCAGATACTCCAAGAGCTCTACCTCGACATTTACAAGCTCGACACCGGCGAGAGGGCGAGAATGACGAATCAGTCCGTCATCAAGAACCTGCAGGGCCGCCTCAACTGTCTCATGAGAGCGTTCAATGACGTGAGTGTCATCGTCAGCAGCCTCGGGGAGTCGGGATTTCCCGACGACATGGTTTCGGGGTTTGAAGCCAAGTTCCTGGGACTGCGGCAGACGACGTCGCAGCTGCAAGGCTGGGCTGGCGACGTGGAGAGCATCAACCCGTCAAACTGGCAGCAGCTGTTGCCCATAATACCGAACATTGACAAGGCGAAGCGGCCCGCCTCGGTGAGGATGGCCAAGATCGCGCAAAAGGAGATTTCGCTCATGCCGGCGGCCATGCTGGCGCCCGTGGCAAAGTATCTCCGCGAGCTGAAGAAGGAGAATTCGGAGGGGGCGAAGCTGGTCAACGTCGACAACAGGCCGGATGTCAACCAAATCCTGGACACCTTGACGAATCAGCCTAAAATAGAGAAGGAGAAGGACACTGATGAACTCGAGAGGGCGATCCCCGCGTTTGACAGGTTCAAGAGGGACCGCGCCGACGACGATGTCACGGGGTACATCCGGCCGAAGAGGCCCATGGTCAGGACCTCGTTCGCCGCAGCCATCGTTCCCAAGAGGCTCAGGGGCGCACGCCATGCCTTCAGGCCGTCGGACCCGCTCTGGGACGACAAGTTCGCGCACACAACGACCATGAAGGACGCGGCCGAGGTGTTTGGCAACACCCCCGTGGTGAACTTTGGGCAGGGCTTGCCGCTGGCGCCGAACGGACCCGATCCCATGGTCGGAGTCAGGCCCGACCCCGCGCTGCCGCCGCCCATCCAGCCGCTGCAGATCTTCCCCAGCCCGTACGCGCTTACTGCCACGTTCACCGGCGACCTGGCGCACGCGGCTGCGACGGCGGGCGCGCAGGCGCCGCCGGACTTCGGGAAGTACTACCGCGAGCCGCCGGGGCCTCCGATGTCTCCGATGTCCTCTGATTCGCAGCGGACGGCGTCTTCCGTTAGCGAGATTGGCGACCCGGGGGCGGGGGTTGGTGCGGAAGGGGCGGCAGCGACGCCGGCGGGGAGTGACGTCAATCCCTTTGGGCTTCCGATTTCCGACGGGGAGTTGCAGGGTTCGGATGGCGGGGCGGAGGGCGGGGAGGGTCATACGATTGTGGTGCATACTGCCAAGAGGCGGCGGAGGCGGAGGCGGGCTCCCGGGTGGGGGATGGGCGGCGGCGACGAGAGGGGGGAGGCGATGGACTGGGAGGTTGATGGGATGGTGGTCGATGGAGATGTGATGAATTTGGACTAGATTGTTTGTTTTTTGGTTGGTTCTTAGGGGTTTTGCTTTTATATACACAGGTTGTTTATCGTTCTATGATTGTGATTGTCAAGTTCCTCCGGTATCCAGGTATTCCTCTCTGCCAGGGAGGTATCGTGCTGGAGAAGGGTATTTAAGCCCCACGGGTCGCATTTCATAGAGACGCTCTTTACACAATGCGATTCGACTTTGGCCCATGGAACTGATTTGGTCGAAATTGGACGTTCATAACCCCCGAAGATGTCTGAATCTCGAATGCTCTTCTTCGTCGTCCATCTGGGCTGCATTCAATGTTACTGTCTTTTGAGTATTAGCAGGCAAATACGCCGAGAGGAGTGACGGACGAAGAGGAGAGGAATCACCTTTTTCTTTACAGGAAGCATTGACGAGAGGTTGCCAGCTTCGTTGATACCACTGCTGGGGGAGGTGCTTGAGAACCTCTCGGACCCGAGAATGAGATCATGCTGGAGTTGGGACCTCAAGCACGCATATTGGAGCATACACTTGGGCTACTGCTACTTTCCTTTTTTGAACGCGCCCAATCAGCCACAGCTTCAGCCGTCGAGGATGCGACAGGGAGCGAGAAGTGGTTGGATCGTTGCTACGTATACGCGCAGCGTAATGTCAAGTCTAGTGGATGACTTATCCGTGCCCGTCGATCTTTCTCAGTTAGAACTTAGCAAAGTCCGACTGGACAAAGAACGCCCACCAATTGCTCGGTCTCTTGGAGTTCTGTGGGCAGTAACAAAGGTTTCAGAAACATGTCTAGACGTCTGAGTTTCGTGGATTTATGATATTCCAGGCACGGTAGCTTCCGTCTATTCCTTTGGGGAAGAGACGGAGGGCAGTGACGGACGACGCGGGTTTCGAGTCCTGTCAGTCTTCATAACGTGAAGATGCGAGATTTGGTGGTTGGTTACTACCTACCTTGGTGGCAGCGATGCAGCTATTCGCAAGCCTCCTCGGGCAAGTACCAAGACGAAAGACGAAATGCCCAAGAACATGACAACAGGACGCGAGACGCCTCTATATAAAGCACCGAGTAGAAGCACTAGAAACTTGACGGATAGTGTCTAGGTATCCGGATCAGTGGGAGGCTGCAGACGAACTTCACCTGCTGTCTTTCGCATACCACGTCTACCACGTATCACAAACTCAAACCCCCTCATATCAGCATCCCGAATAGATAGTCATCACTCTCTTTCTAATGTCACCTCGTGTTTCGCCGCAGCCCGGTAAACGATCCTTCTGGCGTGGGGAACCGTACGACGTTTCTCGGCGAGTTTCCCGCCTCGAAACCCGCCGGGCCCCACTTTCGGCCCGGACCGGGGGGACCACCGCAGTCGCCGTCAGCAATAAGAGCAGACGCTTTCCCTCCCTCAACGACGATCAAAATCTCACCCTTCTCTCTTACTATTCTTCTTAACACTCCCACATAAAATCTCAAACCTCACTCCAACATGGCATCACGCCTCGTCTTCGACCCCCTAACCGCCCTCCGCGCAGCGCCGCTGGTATCCTCGACCTGCACCCTCCTCTACGCCTGGGACCAGCACTTTTTCCTGTCTATGCTGAACAGTCCCCTCCCCGAGATACGCTCCAAGTCTAAGCCTGTCCTCCAGCCTTATTTCTCGCTGTTCTTCCGCCGCGGGTTATCTATCGTCTTGACCTTCATCATCGCATCGACTGCCTCTGCGATTGCGAATTTGCGCGTGCAGAGTGACGGTTTGCGCGCTCGGGGAAGTTTTGCATGGTATCTCGCCGGGGCGGCGCTCTCGGCTGGGCATTTGGCGTATGTTCCGTGGATTGCGCCGAGTGTGAGGGATGTAGTTGAGGCGACTGAGGAGGATGTGAATGAGAAGCTTGATGGGTGGTTGGCTTTGAACTGGCGGAGGATGGTTACTGTGGATTTGGGGGCTTGGGTTGCGTTTGGGGTTGCTGTTGCTGGGACTCTGAGAGCTGACTGATGGACTTTGACGGCTTGCTTAGATGCTCATCCGGCGGGTTGTTGGACTATGCCGCGGGACACATCACCATCATATTTGGTGGGCTTTTTTTTCTTTTCTTCTCACCTGAGACTTGGGTATTGTTAGGTCACCTCGGATCAAAATCGCCAAAACAGTAATTCGCCATCGTATTCACGGTTCCAGAACAGATTTCGATCAAATACCATACTGCCTTTGTCCCACAGCATTTTTTTCCGGGTGATCTTCTCTTTTGGTATGCTGTACTTATTGTGTCTGATCCTTGGATCCACGTTTGGCACCTGCGATTGTTTTGGAATCCCAGCAGTAAGGCTCGACCCGTCGGGTTGCTGAGGAAAGTGACTACGGCAAATGACTCACCTTCTATCTTTGCTGTAGCCTTTGATGGCAACTTCCCCAAAAGTATCTGCAGATGTGGAAGTATGGAGGTAGCAGCCCCTTCCCACGATGTCGCATTGGAAAAGCCGAAGGTCTCTGTTTCGTGGTGCCTGACCGCAGCAGGTACTACGCGTACTGCGTGTACTTAGGTCCTGAAGGTTTCTCCCTTCCTCTGTCTCTTGATCGAGAACTTCCAAAAAAACACATACCATCATCCTACTAATTCATTCCACATTGTCTACGCCCTTTCATCGCTAATCAACATGTCCCACGACTCGCAGAAACCCGTTTCCGCGAGCGGCGCTGATGATCTCGACTGCAAAGACCTGGATGTGGGATCCCTCTCGATCTCAGCTGTCGAAGCCGATGAGAATGCCCATGACCCTGAGCCGTCGGCTGCCGGCAGCATCATCAAGCAATTCTTGGCCCGCAACTGTCCCGAGTTCGTTGAGCTCATTTGCGCTTGTATAGGCAAACCAAACCGATGAGAGTGTCTTGGAAACCTGGTAGTCGGCTCTCATTGCTCGCGTCTTCCTTTGGGTTGTCACTCTCGGTGAGTGGCCGCCTTACAATGGTCTTTGTTAGCAGCATTAAGAGCTTGAGTCATTGTCTCCAAAGCGCTTGCATTGTTTTCGGGCAGAATTTGCGGTCAAAGGAGGCGTTTGCCGTTCGCTTTCGTACAAAGATTGCCGTGTAGAAACATGGTGATAGGTTGCTGCATGAAGAATATAGTTACCTGGCATTCGCTTGCAGCCTGCAGCAGGCCACAGCCCTCTGAGCGTCTGATGAAGTTATATATGCATGATTGAGTCCTGGCTCTCTCCTACATGGTATCATCATAACTCTGGAGTCTTTCAACCTTCCTGGCCCAAGCCCCTACTCACCCTGACGCCACAAATTACGAACATGCCTGGAACGATGCAGGTTCCCGTCGGCGCAAGCGATGATGACACTCGCGACGATCATGGTCTAGATGGAATGGGTTCTCTTTTCATTTCTGCCGACGGGATAGACAACTCTGCTCCCAGAGAGCCCCGCACTGTCGTGGTCGAGTACTTGATTGAGCATTGCCCCCAGTATGTCGAACTCAGGGATCTCCGGCGACAGGTAGGGCGAATGAGACGACCAACTCCATATTGGCGAGCGACAAACGCTGACTACACACAGGGATGGGGAGAACCCGGCAGGAGATCAATTCTTCCAAGAGCAGCGCAGGACTGCTACGGAGCCGAGCATGAACCAAGAGAAATACTTCTTCAGATTGATGAAGGACGTCGGACGGCAGCTGAACAACGCGACGGGGGTCCTCAAGATCCGAGCAAAACCGCCCGCGCGCCCGCGGATCCTCGACATTGGCATGGCCCCCGGCGGCTTCTTTGCGGCCGCTCTCGAACTCAACCGGAATGCCCAGGCCGTTGGACTCACACTCCCAATCTCTGAGGGCGGCTACGGAAGCCACGTACCCGCCAGCCCGGACGTCGACGTCAGATACCTGGACATCACCATGCTCGCGGCGGACCTTGGCGTCGGCGACATTCCCGCGGAGTGCGTGCAGCCGAGAGAGTTCCTACCGAGGCAGCTCGAGCCCGGCCGTGAGTTCGACCTCGTCATCTGCGGCGGCTCGGTCGTCCACCAGCACCAGGGCCCGGGAAGCCGCGAGCCGATCCGGCTGAGCATGAGCCAGCAGGCCCTCGGCCTCGAGCACCTCGCACCAGGCGGGACCATGGTCGTCCTGATGCACAAGCTGGACGCCTGGGAGGCGGTCTACATGATCTACACGTTCGACAAGTTCTCCAAGGTCCGCCTGTTCAAGCCGCCCAAGGCGCACGCCAAGCGGTCTTCGTTTTACATGATCGCCACTGGCGTGCGAAGCGGTGCCGGTGACCCGGAGGCGCCTGAAGCGATCAAGCTTTGGAGGAAGCGCTGGAAGAGAAGTTTCTATACGGATGCGGAGTCCGAGAAGATAAATCGCGACGAGGAGGAGCCTTTGGCGGAGGAGGTCCTCAAGGACTTCGGAGGCGATCTTGTGCGCATGGGAAGGAAGGTTTGGGAGATCCAGGCTGAGGCTCTCAAGAACGCACCTTTCATCCAGAATTGATCTGGCAGTTGTCTATGTGTTGAGCCTCGAGGAACTAGATAGGAGCAGAGCGACATCGGCTTTGTAGCATCAATAGACCACCAGGGCCCGCGAGTCTATAACTCGTGATAAGGTGTGAGGAGTATGTCATCAGAGACAGACTCAACATTCCATCCTATGATGCAACCGAAACCACTGCTCTCGTTTCGTGGATCATTTTGATCAATCACAGATATGCTGCGTCTACTGCCCTGGCAGAGTGAAGACGGTCGGTCGGCGGCAACCGGGGCGAGGCCCGGCAGATGCCCCCACATATCCGGGACCGAGACCAAGGTGGAGACTCGGCATTGGAACTTCCAGGTTCTCTGCGCGACCCTTCATTGCAGGGCAGGATGGAAACCACGAAATAAAACGCCGAGTTCCAGCAAATCTGGGCAGGCGGCCGGAAAGTGACCAAGGATTTCGGCCATTTCACCACACCTCTCGCCTGACAGAGGAGATTTTAGTGGTACTATTCCTTGGGATTCTGTTGGTCGTTTGGTTTGTTTTTGTCACCCGGACCAACCAAGAACCCGACCTCCTCGTTTGCATATGCGGGAGGCCGACCACGAATGACGACGAGCTGCCCAATTGGAAACGCAAATCAAATGATGCAGGCATCTGTTCAAAAGCCTGGGGAGGACCTTCTGCCTTCATAGGCAGCATAGACGTATTTAGATTTCCTCCAGCGACTGCCCCTCACTCCCAAGGCCCATCGACCGTAGTTCTCCCACACTTCACACTTACCGTCAGCCTCTCCAATCCCATCACAATGTCAACCATCGCCCCTCTCACCAGACCGCCAACAGAATTCTTTGGCGATGGACGGCTCTGGGAGGGCATGAGAATCCCGAGTCTTGCCGCGGGCACCCAAGACGGCGAGGACGAGAGGTTTGATCACGCGAACGACATCATCTCCGGGTACTTGAAGGACAACGTCCTCATCTTCGCCAGGCTCTGCGACCTCCGGCAGAGGGTAAAATTCCTCCCAAACAACCTACACCCACCATCAGAAACAGAAAGCTGACCCCTCTCGCTCCAAATAGGGATGGGATAATCCGGCCGGCGACACCTACTTCTAGAAGCAGCAGCAGGCAGCCGACAACGCCAATAAAAGGGTGTCCACGTCGTTCTACAAAATGATGAAGGCCATCGGGGCCGAGATGCATGACGCCACGGGAGCGTTCGCCATCGAGGTGGGCAACGGTGCCCCTCGCATCCTCGATATGTGCATAGCCCCGGGGGGCTTCCTCGTGACCGCCCTCTCTAAAAGTCCAGGCGCCACGGCCGTCGGCTTCAGCCTGCCGAAGTCTCACGGCGGACACCAGACGCTGGCCCCGCTCAGTGATAAGGTCCGGGTGAGGTATCTGGATATAACGATGCTGGCGGAGGACTTGGGCCTTGCGGGCCGGATCCCTGCAGACCATCCCGACAAGGACAACTTCCTCCCCCGGCAGCTCGGAGAACACGAAGATTTCCATCTGGTCTTGTGCGACGGACAAGTCCTCCGCACGCACACCCGGCCCGCGTACCGCGAGCACTGCGAGGCGCGCCGTCTAACCCTCACCCAACTCGTTCTTGGGCTGGAACACCTCCGTCCCGGAGGCACTCTAGTCGCGCTGCTGCACCGCGTCGAGTCATGGAACTGCGTGCAGCTCCTCCAGGACTTTTCCCGCATCGCCGACGTGAAGCTCTTCAAGCACGCCAGGTACCACGCGAAGCGCTCCTCGTTCTACATGGTGGCCCGCAACGTCCGGAGCCGCAGCCCCGAGGCGCTAGCCGCCGTGGCCCGGTGGAAGAAGGGCTGGGAGGCCGCGACGTTCCGGCTGGGGGAGCAGGAGTGGGAGGAGTTTCGCCGGCAGGAACCCGATCCGCACGAGGTGCTGCGGGAGTTTGGGGAGGAGCTCGTGAGGCTGGGGAGCGGCGTGTGGGAGACACAGGCGGACGCTCTCGATCGCGCGCCGTTCACGCGGACCGGACGAGGGAGGGGCGCTGATGCCAGAGGAGGAGGCTCTGGAGGGCAAGGGTGATGGCACGTCTTCGAGACGGTGGCTAGGACGAGGGTTGGAAATGACCCGTAAACCTGATGATAGGCCTACGGAGAAGACCGTCTGCGTTGGGTTTTCGACGGGATCATCATTTCAAGACAGAATGGCAGTAGCATCGGCAGCATCTCTTTTGCAACATTGTTTCTGAAGACAGACATATTACTCGAGCCGGCAGTTTACTTTTGTTTCCCGGCTGGGCATCAAGTCCCAGATCTGCCACTCCACAGGATGAGCAAGTGAGTACCCCGCGAATCGGGGCAACTAAGCGTCCAGGCAGCCGTCAGCAGATAAGCGCTGAGCTTGACAACGAGATGGACCGGGGTTCGAATCCCTCCCGGGTTCTCGCGTGCCGCGTCAGATGTACATCACAGGCTAAATCCCTCTTTTCTTCTGGCGGACTGTCTCATCAAGAAGACCAGTCCCCCTCCCTCCCAAGCTCGCCCATTTCATCCAATTCATCACGGTCATTCGTCTGAACTAGAGAAAAGACAGCCAAGATGATCACAGACGGCCTCGCAGACGCCTACAAGACGAAGCGCCTCCTCATCCGGGCCTTTGAGAACACGCCCCGCGACAGGACCTTCCTCCACACCCAGATCGAAAACGACCTAGTCAACGTCTCCCTATCCACGCCGACCCTCGCGCGGCCCCGGGCGGAGAAGCACAGCGAGTGGATGGCGGAGCAACTCACCAAGGCCGTTCTGTCCGTCATGCTCTGCCTGGCCCCGGAGCCCGCGACAACCTCCGACCAGGACCAACAACAATCTCCCTCCGAGGAAAAGAACCCAGACCCCACGCCGATAGGCTACCTCTGCCTAGGCTGGGGCGGCGCCCCCGCCGACCAGGCGCAGCACCGCTCCACCAGCCTCGGCATCACGCTGGCGGCGGCGTACCAGGGGCAGGGCTACGGCGCGGAGGCGATCGACTGGGCGCTGGACTGGGCGTTCCGGTTCGGGGGGTACCACCGCGTGGAGCTGGGGACGACTTCGTTTAACGAACGGGCGCAGCGGCTGTACAAGAAGCTCGGGTTTGTGGAGGAGGGGAGGGCGCGGGAGGCGCATTACTTTGACCGCCGGTGGTACGACTTGATTAGCTACGGGATGCTGGAGGGGGAGTGGGAGGTGCTCAGGGGGCTGAAGGAGGCGCCAGCTGAGGTTGAGAAGTCTGAACGGGTTGAATGGTAGCTGGTCACGATGAGATGGACGGGCGTAGGTGTGAAGCAAGGTATCAAGTCTTTTTTCGAAGCGCAGCTCCCACAGACTATCTAACTCGTAAAAAACAAAAAAAAAAAAACGCTAGTTAACAGTTTTTGGTACTTTGTACAGCAGAAGATTTTCGCTCCAAAACCCAGACCCGTCATCTCCTCATAAGAGAGAGTGAAATCTGTTGATGCACCAAATTGGTATCTAAAAGCCGTGACCCCACCCCAAAATCCGTTATGCCATCATGCAATGTGATCCGTAAAAAAAAAACAAAGAAAAAAAAAGAAAGACAAGGGAGGAAAGACGGAGTCTTAGATGAGGAGACCGCCAAAGACGCCGGCGACAGCCATGCCGAGGCTGAGGAGGCCCCAGCGGACGTCGCCGCGGGCCTCGATGCCGGCGCTGGGCGCGGTGGACGAGCTCGCGGACGGGGCGCTGCCGGAGCCCGAGGCGGAGCTGGGGGGAGCCGTGGCCGCGGCGCCGAGGCTGCCGCCGCCGGTGGACGAGGGTGCGACGTTCTGGGCGGCGGCGGCGGCGGCCTTGGCGTACTGCTCGACGGTACGTGCGCCGCTGGCACTGCAAGTCTGTTAGTCAACGACATTCTTCAAACTGATCATCTTCCTGGAGCAAAAACTTACGGAGCGTTGATGACGCCAACCATGCCCCCCTGGCAGTGCTGCGCAGTAGCGCAGTAAAACCACTTGGGATTCTCGTCCTTGACCTCGACCGTAAAAACCTCGGCGCCGACTCCCGAGGAAACAGCAACGGGCCCGCTGAAGAAGCCGGTCGTGGTGCCGTTGGAGAGCGGCTCGCAGGGCTTGTCGAAGGAGGACTGGGCGACGGAGTGGGCGCGCGGGTAAAAGTGGAACTCGACGACGTCGCCGACGGCGGCCTTGATGTCGTTGGGGGAGAAGGTGAGGCCGCCGTCGCCGACCTTGACGACGTGGACGCCTGCGATGGAAGAAGAAGAAGAGCCCGAGGCGGAGGTTGTGGCTGCTGCGGCCTCGTTGCCGTAGCCGTACTGGGCCATGACGGCGGCGGGGAGGAGGGCGAGGAGGGTTTGGGCGTGCATTTTTATGTCTGTATGGTGGTGAGAAGATGGAGGAGGTTGTGTAAGTTGGTTTGAGTTGTGGGTTTGTTGTGGATGTGAGATGCTTGCGTCGATGATGAGAGATAGAAACAGCTTTGACCGAGAAGATGGCTTGCTCTTATACAAAACCCGAGACTCAACCGTCAACGCGGTCATTGCCTAACCAAGACGCCACGCCCACGAGGACAACCCAGGATGACCTCCATAGAGAAACAACTCCAGGCTCCCCCCCCTTCCTCTTGGCCCGTTTCCCCCTTGTAACGGCCCCAAGACAGCCACCACCCCTCCATCCCCGGTGACCAGACGATGTTTCTTGCCTCACGCTATTACCAGGATTCGACATGAAGACCCGGAAGCAGGGATGCCGCGTGTGGCGGCCTCCCAAACAGCGCCAGGTCGGGTGGGTAGTAGAGAAGGCGGTTAGCTTCATTGGCTCGGTCCTCGAGTTTTCCACGACAGAAGCGTTTCGAGGCTATAGCCTATGGATAGCACCCATCCAGGGCTAGAAAAGAACATGGTACGTAGTATGGGTTGGTACTCAACCCCTCGGATGCAAAAAGCATAGCCAGGGACAGAAACAGGCATGCTTCTCCAGGACCCGGGGGGATCTGACATCCGAGGTTGCACCCAAGCGTATGGGGCCCTGCAGAGCCAAGCTTTTTTCTTCTTTTCCCTCGGACGAAAAGAGGGTCAGCCTGCACCTAACTTGAAATTAGCGTTGGGGGCGGGCGTCTGTCATGGCTGTTGATGACAGGTACAGGGGCTCGGTTTGGACGGCAAGGAGAAGGCGTCCGAGCAACCCACACACAGTCCAAGTCGAACAACAGTCCTACAAGCGAGTTGTCTTTCTCTCTGTCTTACCCCCGGAAACGGCACAAATGGGAATCTGTCACTGGTCCAGGGAATGGTGCCGTCGTCCCGCGCCAATGTTCGGATCGCGTTTCGAAAATCCTCCCGGGTAAGCGCCAGGGGTTGTCGAACGCGTAGTCGTCTCTAGTATCTGTAACCCTAGTTCAGTTCATGAATGGCATTGTCATTAGTAGACCGTAAAAAGGAGGCAGCCACTCGCTAACACCACTGAAGGCACCCCTTGACAGCGACCAGAAACATAGCCAAAACCCGTTCGTCCCAAACCAAAACAGGGGGAGGGCAGCCACGGCGGCTGGCGTTTCTCGCTAAGGCGTGCCGAGTGTTCCTTAACCAAGCAGTTGTCGCGGTGAAGCTCATTATGTGGAGGAGGGGATGTTAGTACAGTGGAGGAGGGTGGGGTGCCACGGAAACTCTAAAACGTCTCGAGATGTCGGGCGGATTACAGAGGGGGTTGGTCGTCTCACTCAGCACTAAACAGCCCTCTATTAGCACTTCCTTAGCACTTCTCATTTAGCGAGCTTCGCCGCTATCCCCAGCTCGGGAGGTCAAAAGAGGTTTCCCAGGGACGTGATTAAGGTTCATTTAGTCTCGACTCCATTGACCGACTCCACGATGCTTGTTAGGGTGCCTCCTGCCTTTTCCCGAATTTCCAGTGTCCACAGGCGCCTGGGGTTGCTTGCACCCGGGCAACACTGGTGAACTGAAGGACACTAAATGCCCCGCAGTTGCAACCACAGCCCCCGTCTCGCGTAGGACCCGAGCCGGCATCCGGGGCAACTCCTTCATGCTTCTACAGCTTCTCATCTTAAACAGGCCCGCCGCATGCCCAGAGTCGGGTGAACCAGTCCCGCCGGAGCCGACTCCCGGAGTCCACTCGGACCTTTGAGTCCCTCTGGGACTCTGCGCATTTGATGCCCTATACTGGCATAGACGATAGCAGTCACGACTCGGGCGAGTCGATAGTCAATCCAGGCCCACGGGTCCCTGTGATCCCATCGCTTGGCACATTGTCATCATAGTCGTGATATTGGTAATGGTCGATCCAATCTGACAAAACTCTACCAAGGCAGCCAAACGCCGGCTTTCCTGACTCGCTCCAATTAGCCGACCTCGACGAAAAATCAAAACAGACCTCCGACTAACTTGCTGCTTTCGTGAGGCCCGTAACATGTAGACACAATGGTAATAGAAACACACGTAACAAAAAGGCAGGTGGAAGCGAGCGCGCGCGCGCGCGCGAGCGCTTGGGCCGCAGACGGACACCGAGCACCCGTCAGATGAAGGCTCTTCACTCCTCATCGCCAGAGCTCGATGATCCCGAGGAGTCTCCGCTCTTCTTGTCCTCCTTGTTCTTCTTGCCCTTGCCCTTGTTCTTCCTCTTCTTCTTGCCGCTCTGCGTCTCGGCGGGGCCCTCCCGCTCAATGAGGCTCGACGCCTGGCCGTTGCCCGCGATCACCGCCTTGCTCACGTCGGCGAGCATCTTCTTGAGCTCCTCCAGCTCGCCGCGCAGCTTCTGCATCTCTTGCATCGTCGGGTCGACCTCGATGTTCGTCTTGGCGCTCATGCACAGCTTATTCCAGCCGTCGGCCTCAAAGTCTACCTGGTCCATCATCTGCTCCCACTCCTCGATCGTGTCGTCGTCGTCCTCGCCTCTAGCGCGGTTGGCCCTTATCTCCCCCGCCGTGCGCGTCTCGTGCCACGCCGCCACCACCAGAACCGGCGAGTAGATGATGCCCATGATCACGTCGCTCATCTTCTCGAACTGCGGCTTCGGCATCCACCAGAAGAGGCAGATGACCAGCATCTCGAGGAGGTTGAACGGCGGGATGTACACGTTCTCGTCGGGCGCCCGCACGAACTGCATCGTCTTCTGCGCGAACAGCGCGAGGTACTCGTCGTTGGCGTTGTCGTAAATGTCCTCGTACGCCGAGTTGTACAGCGCGATGAGGATGTTGAGCAGGACGACCATGACGATGAACGTGAAGCAGTAGTAGAGGATGATGCCGAACGGCGGCGAGAACTGGTCGAAGCCGTCAAAGTCGGGGCTCTGCATGACGGCGTTTGCCATGGCTTGCAGGATAAACGTAACGTCGTCCGCGACCCAGTCGTCCGCAAAGTCGAGGCCGATGAAGGCCTGCAGGAAGCCGATGACCAGCACGATCAGCAGGGCAAAGAAGATGACCGACTCCTTCATCATGACCTTGAGCACCACCAGCATCGCGCCGAAGAAGCGGAAGCTGTCGAGATATAGTAGCAGTCGCGACCAAATCATGGGGGCGCTGAAGGCCAAAAAGTTGTAGCTCAGCTTGTTGAAGAACTCGCGCGTCTCGTCGCCCTCTTGATGCGTTAGGCCGACGATACGAATAACAAGCGACACGCTGATGAGCGAGTAGAGGACGCCGTTGAAGGCGTTCCAGAAGCCCAGGATGTGGTAGCCGGCCTTCCAGAACTTGGTGAGCTCCTCGCAGATGAAGCCGAGGGTGAAGATGTACAGCAGCACCTCGGCGCCGTCGAGCTCGCCGGTCTTGTTGACCGAGTTGATGACGGCGGTGTAGAGGCCGATGTAGATGAAGGAGATGACGACCTGCGTGGCGTTCTGGTACATGGGGGCGCGGATGCGGTCGGGGTCCATGTGGACGACGAAGTTGGTGTTATCCTTGTCCTTGTAGTCGACGAAGACGGACGGGTCGTCCTCGTCCTGGACGAGCCAGCCCTTCCAGAGGTACGATATGCATTTCTGGTAGCCCGAGGAGCCGATGATCTTAACGGCGTGGAGGTCGACGGCCTTCTCGATGACATTGGCGGGGGGCGTGGGCTCGCCGTCGACGATGATAGAGTAGCGGCGGAGGAGCACCGAGTGCATGAGGTAGTTGGTATCCTCTTCGGTCTCAATGCTGCGCGGTTCGTCAGCGTTGCGTCTCGTCTCATTTGGTTCCACATCGTCACCGAAACAGCAACCGAGGGCGCCCAACTTACATCTGCTTGGCAATGACTTCGCACGCGACGGCGCGGACGGCGTGCAAGTCGGCATCCCAGAGCTCGACCAGGGCCTGGTGCTTGAACCATCGCTTGCAAACGATGAGGCAAAAGACGACGCAAGAGCCGTAGTGGGAGCCGCCGGCCTCCTTGGCGGCCTTGACAACCTTTGCAGTGATGATCTTGCTGTGGGCCCTCGTAATCTCGTCCTCGTCGAGCTCGCACGGCACGGCCAGCTCAATCAGGTGGCGCAGCTTCAGGGCAATTTTTGTGACTTCGGGGGCGGGGATCGCGGACTCGAGGTGCTCGTTGCGGTATTGCGGGAGGACTGGGACGCGTGTATGTTAGCAGAGAAGCGCCCAAGGTCAACAAAAGAACGTACGGCGCCGGCGGTCGTCGCGGATCCAGTCCGAGCGAAAGTCGTGATGGTGCCTCCTGGGGTGCCTATCCCAGCCGAGCAGGCGGGAGACGAAGCCAAACTTCGCCATGGTGTCTGCTTCGTGGGAGCGTCGTTGGTGTCCCTGTCTGCTTCGAGGTCGCCGTTGCCGTGCGGAGGATGGTCGAAAGTCGAGCTATCCCAATCGATGCCGATCTGCAATCCTCTCGAGGGGGCCAGAGTGCGCAAGAAAGAAGGATGAAAAAGAGAAATCCGAAGACAAAAGAACTTGACCTCTGACGGCGCGCAGTGGTCACTACCGCATCACCTCCTTCCCTGTTTTGCTGGGCGCTCAGGAGAGTACGGAAGGCAGGACCAAAGGAGCTTGAGCTCCTTCCCCGAAGGTGTCAGTGACGTCGACCGACAGCGGGACATGCTGGTGCACAACCGGGGATACGTACTGCCTTATCGTCTCAGTCAGCCATCACTATACGATAATGTTAGTACGAAACCTCCACATCGCTTGGCGCTAGGAAGCTTTAGGACGACCCCACAGCGCCGACGCCAAAAAAACTTGGCTGCCACGCTTCTGGCGCCAGTTCGCGATGCTGCTGGCTCTTTTGCTGTTGGTTACAGGCACAAACACTAGGTTGATGTCGCACTGCCATTGGATGCCACTTCAAGCCATTGGGTCTCAGTCGCGTTATCTCAATCACCAGAAATGCTCCTACCGATTTCTAAACGTCTTTCGAGCACGTGTTTTTGATTACCAGCCCCTTGGTCGAGGCCCGAGTTGGATAATCTATCCATGTAACGCATGGGGTTCGATTCCTTGACGTTCGCCCCAACTCTCTGTCTATCCTGCCCATATACACCAAATACACCCATATGCACGTCTACAAGTCTCTTCTTCTCGTAACAGTCATGCCGTCTAATCGCCGCATTGCTCCTCCGAGGCCAGCTCAGCACAGAGGTTACGCACCTTCCGCCGAGGCCACGTTCTCCCGGTAGATGCCCAGCACCAGCCTCGAAATCTGCGCAATCGTCTCCTTGGAAGTCGGCAGGTGGTGGCCCTCGGGAAACCTCACCACCCTGCGCGGCCCCTCCTTGTCGCACAAGCCGAGCAGCTCCTCGCTGTCCGGCTCCCAGGGGTCCTCGAGCCCGATGACGTGCACCGTCGGCGCCGCAATCACCACGTCCTCGCACGGCACGAACGGCGGGAACGTCCCGCAGATGAAGAGCCCAAACACCTTCCCGCCGAAGAACGGCTCGCGCTGGTCCTCGAGCAGCAGGCTCGCCGCCGCCCGCGCGCCCTGCGAGAACCCGACGAGCCCGACGAAGGGGCCGTTCTCCCTGACAAAGTCCTTGAGCAGCGCCATCGTGCGCTCCTTTTGGGCTTGGAACTCCGCCGCGGGCGTCGCCGGGTCGTCGCTGACCCAGCGGAAGAACGGGTCACAGCCCTCGAAGAAGGGGAGAACGCCGGGGCCGGGGCCCGTCTTGATCGGCGCGTCGAGGTAGACGAATTCGAAGTGGGCGGAGAGCTCGCGGGTGAGGCGGGCAAGCTGGATGCCAAAGATCCTGGCCGACGTGCCCCCGCCGTGGAGGCAGAGGACCTTGGGGAGCGCGCTGCTGCCGTTGACTATCGATGGCGGCATCTTGTTGCTGCTGATGGCGATTTTAGTGCCAGAGTCGTTGAACCACGGCGCTTGATATCGTGATACGTGTGCTGATGCCCGCCTCACTGAGACGAGAAGTGTGGGGCCGATTCTGACTGTCGTATGCATATGTGCATAAATGTTATTGCGTGCGTGCATAACTTTCATTGATGCTTAACACCGATTGTCCGTCCCGCCCCGCCCCGTTCCCGTCCTCTCCCATGAAACAAACCTACATGTATGATATCAACGTCAAGTGCAACATTACCCACGCTCGGGACGAGATTATTCAATGTATTTCCCACTTCATTGTGATCATAGACTACTACCACGACTTCCGCTCTCACCTAACAATATGTCGCAGTCTCGTCCCGTCACTAGAGTCCCCCTCCCGCCATCGCGAGAACCTCATCGATACGTTCTCGGCGTCCTTCTCCATCTCCTGCGTCGTCATGAGAGGTCGCAAGTCTCCCTCGTCCTCCCCAAGCCCCGCGAACCGGTCCCGGTAGTATAGCAGCGGCAACACGCTGCTCTTCCACACGGCCTCCTCCCCGCGGCACCGCCAGCTCCGCCCGCCCGATCATCGGGCCCAGCAGCGCCGCCTCGAGCAGCAGCAGCAGCGCGGGGAACAGGAGCCACTCGGCGTCGATGACGAAGAAGGTGGCGTACTCGAGAGCCCGGCCCTTCACGTTCAAATCCGACCCCTGTGTCCGACCCAGCCCGCGCCGCAGCTGGTTCGTCAACGCGTCCGCAGTCCAAGACATGCGGTCCGAGATCGAGCGCGCTTCTGCCCGGCCCTGGGCCCAGAACTCGGAGAGACAGAAGCTTTCACGGCATCGCAGGCTCTCTCCAAGCTGATTCCGCCACTCGCAAGTCTCGTTGAAAGCCCCGTCGAGAAACCGGCCCAGCTCCTTTGCGAGCAGCCACCCTGCTGAGTACACGCACAGCCTGTTCGCCTCGTACCACCTTGCTGCCGTTGGAGGTCGTGGCCGCCTGGAAGAACCAGTATGAGACGTTGACCGGCTGCGCCGTTGAGATGACGGCCCCTTTATCGACCTCCACCGTTCCCTCGCGCGTCTTGATGGCCTGCTGCACGAAGGGCCCGACGGCGAACGACGACACGATGACGAAGACGGCAACAAGCGTCGACGGGCTCCGCAGTGCCACCGTTCTCGCGAGCTGCAGAGATCCCAGGAGCCCGCGGCTGCCCGAGTCAAAGTGCTGCAGGTCCGCCATCCGCCGGGCCGAGCGCCGGTCGGACCAGAACCACGTCCACTTGGCCTGGCAGATCATCCCCGCCGCCACGGCGACGACGGCCGCGCGGAAGAGCGTGGAGAGAAGGTTGGCCAGCGAGTTGAGCGTGATGGGCAGGCGCCAGTCCCGCTGCAGCCTGCCGTTCTGCGAGCAGAGCACCGCGAAGACGGCCGCGAGGAGCGCGCCCGCGGCGACGAGGAGCATCACCTCGGGAAGCCACGGCTTCAGAGCCAACTGGCGACCCTCGCGGTCGTGTCGGAGGCTCGGCGGCTTGCTGCTGTCGGGAGACCGGCCGGGTGGCCACGTCGTCGATGCTTGTGCTGCTGACTTTTCGTTTCCGGATGCGAGCAATCGGGTCTCTTCTTTCACGACGGCTTCTTGTTGCTCGCTCTCAGGTGGTTCGTTGTGACCGTGTAATCCTGCCCCCGAGGCTGTCGAAGGGCCGTCGTCGGGGGCATCTCGACCGCGTCGCCAAAACATGTCGAAGTCTCGTTCTGTTTACTCATTGGACGGGGCCAGGAGCTTCAGCCCCCTGCCCACGGAGCCCCGTCTATTCTCATGTATCAGAGGTCAATGCTGTGCCGTGATAGATCCCCGTGATGCACCCCCCTTAAAATCTCGGTTGTTCCTCGGTTCTTGTTGGCGTTGAGGACTTTGGAGTCTTGGGCGCTGCAGGGATCTGCGTCCTACCAACAGTGCGAGGTCGACTGATTTTTTTGCGTGCTGTAGGCTTGGCTGTTGGCGCTTTCCGGGGTTGCCTTCCCGCTTGAAAAGGTTGAAGTGTTTGGTGAGTATCGCGATGTCCAGGCTATTGTTTGAAGATGGAAGTGTACCATCACTTGAGAACAAGCCGGTCCGAGCTTCCCGCCGAATGCTTCCTATCTGTTCAACCCCCGGAGCTCACGTCCTCCATGTCGTAGCAGGCCCGGCGGAGTTGTCGAGAGACGATACAAGAGCGGACGGAAGAGTCGCAACCCTCGTGAAAAACACTGTGAACTGCTCGCTAGTTCCGATTTTTGATACGTCAGGAGATCAAGTGACTTGTTCTCTACCCACGAACAGGACCTACCTAAAAGGCCTGAGGAACTACCTACTGAGGGTGCGAACAAGGGAAGGACACCCGGCCGATGCCCGTTGTTGAGTTCTTTGGAGAAGGCAGCGCCACCAAAGGTCTGACTCTCAGGACCCGTCCTTCCATGTGCCGGCACGACTTGTTGGGCGTCGGTCCGAGGCTGCTCTTCGTCACTTTGGGCGGAAGGAGCTGGGAAAGCAAGGCTTCTTTCCGCGACGGCGTTGTTGTTGAAGCGGTCTCTGGAGAAACCCTCGGAGCGGGAGAGTCCTCGGGCTGTTCGGAAACCGGAATGGAACAACGTGTCTTCACTTTCATGCAAGGCAAGAGTACAGTAGCGGGTTCGAGGCTGGCCTGGGCAAGAGCGAGGTAGATCGGTACCCTATCAGAACTTGCCTCGAGCCAAGCTGTAGGTTGTCATGACATTGGGAAAGTGGTGGTTTAGAAGATTTTTGATTGCCTGCTGTGCTACCCTCGTTTGCGAGGGAGGAAAGGTCTTCCAAGATACATGGTGAGCCCTCTTGTTCTTGGACCGCAGCAGATACTGACTGACCTTGCCTTTTGAATCACTTAGATCCCCATCTGTGAAGCTTTCTTCCCTACCTACAGTCCGGGCATCGTTCGAACCTCGAGTCCTTCCCGACGCTGAAAGAACGAGCACACTTGTTGTCAGGACTCAGGAGCAGGCCGGCCGAGGTGGACCCGATGGATTCGGCATCGCACGTGATACCTACATCAACTACAGCTATGCCTGCTCGTGGCACTCGCAGTACTCGAAACAAGATGCCGTGGCATGACTCATCAAGCACATAAACCCAACTACACCTATTACATGTTGAATCTCACCTTTGGGGCGGGGCTGCGGTGTTGCCGACGTAAGCAAACCCCACGATCAAGACCTCGTTTAGAGTACGAGACCCCGGCCAACGTTGTTTCGTAGGCCCCACCAACACAATCGCCCAATATCTAAGCAAGGAGGGGGCCGTAGGAGTGCCATAATAACAACCCCGTAGAAACTGGTGAACTTGGATGTTGTAGCCTCGCATTCTGTACCAGGCTCTTCTCTTCTTCTTTTTCACAAGAGCCCCAAAGCCGGCCCGAGCAGATGGATAGATCCTTCCTTATAAATAGCAAACTGGTTCCCCGATCATGTCGTTCACTATCTGTATCGATACTTCACCTTCCTTCAGTAGAGCTATTTGCGGCTTAACAAGTTCTCACTCGTTTTTCGATAAGCTCTCGCTCGCTTGAATTACCTAGCTCCCACTCGTTCCAACACACCCGCGCAATGGTTTCTTTCGTTTTCCTTCTATCTGCAGTTTGCACGCTGGCTACATCGGTCTCTGCTGGATCTGGAGGCCGCTGCGGTGACTCCGCCTTCCTGGGCATCCCGCGGGTCAACCTCTCGACTCCGGAGCAGCTAAGGCCGTGTGCGCCTTATAGTGAGTCCAACCGCGGCCAGGTGACCGTGACACCTAACCAATCGGCATGAAACTCATCGACGCGCGCGGCTCCGGCGAGCCGCGGGGCGTCTCTCTCATGTTCCAAATCGCCATCGAGCGGATCCTGGCCAGCGGCACCGGCGCCGTCAGCCAGCCCGTCGTCTACCCCGCCGGCTTCGACCAGAACGTCACCTCGGGCGCGCAGAACGTGGTCGACGTCGTCGGGCTCGGCCTCGGCGATTGCCCGGGGCAGAAGTACTTCCTATTCGGCTACTCCCAGGGCGCCACCGTCGTCCTCGAGGCCCTGGTGAGGATGGACGAGGCGTCCGCCGCGGCCGTCGCCGGCGTCGTCATGGTCGGGAACCCCTACCGCGTCCCCGGCCGCCGGTCGAACGTCGACCGCGAGGGCCGGCCCGACGCCCGCGCCGCGTATGGCCTGTTTGCTGCCCAGGCTCTCCGGGCGAATCGGACCGTTCCGACGTACAGCGACGAGCTCGACCGCAGCGGCAAGGTCAGCGACATTTGTCTTGACGTGAGTGTTACTTCCCACCAGCTGCGGACGTTACCCGTGGTGCTGACGATGCGGTGTGCCGGCAGAACGACATCGTTTGCGCGACGGACCCGGAGTGCACTTGCCAGCTCGCGAGCGATCACATGTCTTACGGGCTGATGCAGCCTGTCCAGGACCTGATCGTGAGCCACGTCCTCGATCGGATGTAGTCCGCGCACGAGGTATGGCGCGACCGGATTCTAGGGTGGTTTGTTATTCGGCCCGCCAAAACCCTCCATGTCGATCAGCCCGCACCGGCAACACGGGATTGAGTCGAAACCCACACGGACAAAACCGGGTGTTGGGGGCGGAGGGAAGACTGTAATCTGTATAATCAGAGAACCGCCATGATGGGCGCGATACCTTGGGAGAACCTGAATATGTATGTAGATTGGTAGAAACCCACAAACTGCGCATGGTGGTCGCCTGGTGTACCCATGTTGTGAGTTTGAAGACAACTACATTGTTCCTGGTAGTCAGTGTTGTTTCGCATTGACGAACTGGGAGCAAACAACTGCCGGAAGAGCCGACTGCGTCGGTTGGTTGCTGGTCAAACCCCACTAATATCTGACTGGGTCACTTACAATCCGGGCGAAACCGAGAAGCATAAAGTCAATCAATCGATCAAGCCGGCCCTGTGGTCACCTCAACGTCGTTAGTGCACTGTCAAGATGAGGCGGCGGGCTCATCACAAGACGAGAAAAGGCTGCCTGACGTGCAAACGAAGGAGGATCAAAGTTCGTTCCCCCCCTTCGCCTCTTCTCTCGCCCATTCCCAAGCCCTGACTGGGACACCCTTACTGTTGACATTCCAGACTTTCGACCTACTCTCTCATATTAATCATCGGTCTCATCAGTGCGACGAGGCAAAGCCGCGATGCAGGAACTGCGACATCCACAACGCCCCAGAATGCCGCTACGTAGTCTCGAACCTCCCGCCGCCAGGCGGAGAGCTTGCGGTGCCCCTGGCGACGTCCGAGGGAGCTTGCTACTCCCTCAACCACATGGAACTGCTACACCACTTCTCGACCTCGACGGCGCTCACCTTTTCGTCGCACCCTCGAGGAAGGGCCCCTGGGGCCCATGTTCGAGATCGGGCGCGAGCGGAAGGAGACGCTGCCGAGCGCACCGGGGCTCACCGAGACGGCGGAGACGGCGCCGCTGAAGCGATTCCGAGACGCCATCCGCCGCCACGTCGTCGATGCGACGCGGGCGCGAGTCTACGATCCGGCGATCGACAACCTCGCGCGGTCGTTCCGGGCGGTGCTGTCCCGCCCGGCGGAGGAGGTCGAGGGCGTGGAGGTCTTTGCTTGGGTGTTTGCGGTGTCGGACGGGTATGTGGAGCTGCTCAGGGAGCGCGACCCGGTCGCCCTGGCGCTTTTCGGCTGCTTCGCGTCGCTCATCCGGGTTCTGCGGCGCAGGTGGTGGGCGCGCGGCTGGGGGGAGTGATGCGTTGACTTGGTCTCCGCCGAGTTGAAGGACGCCGACGCTTGGATTCTGGATTGCATGTTGGAGGTGACGAGTCAAATAGGATAGAACCTGACGTAGATGCAGAACAAGCGGGGGAGTCGTCTGTTGTCACTGACAGCGTGGGGTCTCAAAAGTCGGAGGCAACATCAAAAACGACTCGATTGTGTTCAGCCACGCTCTAGATGTGGGCGATTTGGGCCATGGTTCGTCGCAGCTCAGCGTCGCTGCCATCAAGGCCAAACGGGATCTTGGGAACGGAGAAGTCGTGTCTGAGACAGGTTGTTTTTGGCAATCGGCTGCCTCGTCCCACGGGGTTGTCCGTCAACGCGGGTTGCCTTGCGTACGGGTGACGATCCCGTGGCATATTAACACGGCCGAATCAGGACTTGGTAAGAGCGGCTTTCATTGGGCTAGGACTTGTGGGAAGTAGAATGGCCCGGGTCATCTGAGCGAGTTTGCAAAACACCAATTTTCTTTTGGGATCTGATGTATCTACCTAAGTGTGAAGCCGTGAAGTTGATGTCCGAAAACCCCCGTGATACCCCGCAGTGCATGAAGAACCTCGCTCTAGGTCATTCTCTCCGGAGAACTCCATCCTCTCCTGCCTCAGCCTTTCTGCTCCACAAGTCGTCCCAGATGACACTGAATCCTTTCTCCCAAAGCCGCAGGTACTGAAATGCTCTCACGCGACAGTGTAGAGGCGAGTGAGAAGACGCGCGAGGATCCTGGCCGCAACCTCCTCGGGCTCCATCTCTGTGACGTCGATCTTCAGCGTCTCCACCTTGGTGTCCTCGTAGCATGGCAGTTCGTTCCAGTTGAAACCCTCGAGAAACTTGCCATCCTCCTTGCAGCGCTGGGTGAGCAGGATAGGGAGCAGCGGTCGCTGCGCGGCCTTGGCGATGCGGAGGTGGTCCATGGCGTCCTTGAAACCGTCGGTGAAGCCCAGCTTGGACTCAGTGACGATGATGACCTGCGAGAGGCAATCCTCGTTGCGGACGGCCCATTGGAGGTCAGTCTCGCCACCAGCGTTGTCCCAGGTGAAAAAGACATCTCTGCTGATGTGCAAGGCTTGCTTGAGTCCGAGGAACTCTACGAGCTTGGTGGCAATGGTGGTCTTTTCGATGTCTGGGTGGCTGGTTATGACAACGACGGGGGCATTCTTGGCCTTGGGAGGGGTCTGCTGTGGGTTTGTGGTTAGCATACATCCATGATAGTAAGCTTGTTGTTCTGGATCATGTCTTTTTGTTACCTTGGGATCCGAGGCAGGCGCGACAGGGGCAGTAGCCGGGGTAATGATGATGTACTCAGTAACATCGGAGGTGGGGTGAAGGGAGACCATTGTGGATGAGTAGCAATTGGATGAGGTTATTGCTTGAGTGGGCTTTTGTTGCTTTGGTGGTGAGAGGTAGTGAGAGGTTGTGAAGGTTGGTTGTTGTTGTTGTTGAAGAGGAGAGGTGAACGGGCTAAGTTGAGAAGCAGAGATTTAGGGCAAGGTAAAGGTGAGAAGGTAGGGAAGTAAGTGAATCAGTAGGATTTTGAATAACTAAAGAGGCAAGAACGAATTTCGTGTATGTATTAATAACAAAGATGGCAGAAGCAAAATGAACCACCCATGCAAGGAGTCATAAAATATAGAGTCTTTCTCACGTTTTTCTTTTCCTTTTCTTTGTTTACACGCAAGACAAAAGTGTCAGGTACAACAAATAAAATAAGTAGGTATGAGTAGTTAAGATGGCAGATATAAGTGGTAAAACACCATGTCCAAAAATGTGGCATGGTAGACGTGGAAGCTCATCAGGGCCAGCCCTGGAACCAGGTCCAGCTCAATACAATCTGAATTTATCTAACCTCTGCTGAGCATAGTCAACCAATGCCTTTTGGTTCATGAACCCGGAGTTCAGAATGCTCTCCTCGGCCGCGTCCATGTCGACATCGCCCTCCCTCTCGATGATACTCGTCCGGCTCTTCAACAGCTTCTTCGCAACCTCCTTCCACTCAAGCTGCGTCCCCTCCAGCCCGAGATCCTTCGCCCCTTGAACATCATTCGCAACGGAAACTGGAAGCAGCTTTCCCCCCTCCTTTCTAACCACACCGCCCACGATGACCGTCTCGACGTCCCTCTCGCTCGAATGCAACACAATCGCAGCAACAGGATTCTCCTCCGCAGCAGGGAACATCGATGTGCTGTCCGTGTCAAACACGACCAGATCCGCCTTGGCACCGACCTTGATCCGCCCAAGCTCGCCCTCCATCCCGACCGCGCGGGCACCGCCGACGGTGCCGAGGTTGAACGCCTGCTCGACGTCGATCCCCGTCCTCCGGCTCCATTTTCCTTCTTTCCGGAGCTCCCCCTGCCGCTCGTGCCGCGCGTGCTGCAGCCCGAGACGCATCTGCCCCGGCATGAACGCGCTGCCCCACGTGTGCGTGTCGACCCCCAGGCTAGAGCGCGCCTCGAACTCCGGGAGCAGCGCGACGGGCGGCCAGCCCATCTGTATCTCCGTGTTCGGCGTCGCAGAGATCCAGGCCCCGCCGTTAGCGATCAGTGCCGCGTCCCCGTCCTGGGGGAAGTTGGCGTGAGACAAGATGACATCGGGACCGAGGAGGTCGTGCCCGGCGAGAATCTGCGCCGCGGAGGGACCGGAGCCGAAGCTCGGCCCGCTGCAGGCGTGCGTCGTGATGACCTTGGCGCCTGCTGCGCGGAGCTCGGCGTAGAGGGGTTTCAGTTGGTCTGCCGGGAGCCAGATGTTGTCGGCGGAGTAGCCGAGCTGGACCCTGCCGCTGCCGAAGGGCGCCTGCGCGGCGAGGGACTTCCAGCCCGCGAGGGCGTCTGGGGAGGTGTAATCGTCCGAGGCGGAGAAGGGGCTCCATGTGACCTTTCGCGGTGCGCAGTAGCAGTACACGGCGCGGATGCCGGATGCGGCCAGGGCTTGGATCATGGTGGGCGCTGGGGACGGTCAGCATACCATCCGATTTGATGCACAGCTAGACGAGAAGGCACTCACGATACTCCGGGCCGACGTTGGCGTGCGCGTGATCGACGGCGGTCGTAATACCCCCGTCGACGGCCTCCAGCGCGCCGGCGAGCTCGCCCCAGAACACGTCCTCGGCCGTCATGAGGGCGCCGACGTAGTTCCCGCGCGGCAGGTAGTCGAGCAGCGTGTGGTTGGCGTGGCGGCCCTTGAGCTGGGTCTGCCAGAGGTGGTGGTGGGTGCTGATGAAGCCCGGGGAGATGATCTTGCCCTCGCAGTCGAGGACCTTTGTGTTGCTGTTGGCGGCGATGTTGTGGCCGATTTGGGCGATGCGGTCGCCCTCGATGAGGAGATCGGCGCGGCGGGGGGTTACTTTGTCATTCTCGCCGTGGATGAGGAGGGTGCCGTTCTTGAGGAGAATCTTGGTGGGATTGGGGGGAGCCATGATGATGTGGATCAGCTCAGGCTTGATCGATGTTAAGCTTGAGGAATTAGACGGGGGTTGGGTTGTTTAATTGGCAGTGAGGGGAAGTTGCCTTTATAGACGTTTCCGGACATGGCGAACCTGCTTCACGTCTTATTTGCACGTAAATCCTGTCACAATCACTCCTTCCATGTGTGATGTAGCATTTCCTTTTCGTCTTTAGAACTCCGCCCGCCTCATGAACTCATCTCGCGACCGCGAGCGCGAAGCGGAAACGAAACCGAGGCTCACCGAATTCAGAGCACGTCACATGAAGGGTACGAGGGCTCGCCGTATATTCAAGCGCGAGAAGCGAAGGCCAAGCTTCTCATGGCCAGCGCCTTGAGCCAAATATCCGCGATCCACTTCGGTGGGAGGCCGAAGGCGGGCCGCGCGGGTTTGCAAGAGTGAGAATGAGAGAGTGGGTGTGTGAGACGGAGGTCTTTTGAGAGGTCGTCGGGGCGTTGCGGAGTTAAGTGGGCTCTTTCACCCGCGCCAGTCGCTGGTGTAATAACCTTGCCTGCTCCGGTGAGCTTTGCGGAGAAGAGGCTGACATCCCACCGGCGCCGGGGATATCGGACTTTGGGAGAGCGTGTCGGCGGCGCGTGACAACCGTACACGGTTCGCCATAGACATCTTGGCTGGTTACCAAGACAGGTGTGCTACTGTAATCATCTCGGTGCATCCATACATAGGGATACAAGAGCTCTAGACGGCTCCCTTGATGTCAGGGCCGGACCGGCCGGAGATACGAGGTGGCCGAGCATGATCCCAGCAAGAAGAGCTCTGGAGTTATGGGACATAATAACCGAGAGGTAAATACAAGCTGTAGAGAAGCTGCAGCTTCGGCGGGTTTAATACAAGACCTCTGGTGACCTTCACATGCACCCATCCGAAAACCCCACGGGGACGGGTACCATAGCTGCCCTGTCGAGGAATTCTCAAGGCCCCTAACCCCGTCTCTCGTACTTGCCAGTGACCTGGATCTGGGGCGTCTTGAAGACGTCCCAGTTATCAGCAGCACGCGGGTTGCCAAAGGGCTTGAGGGTAGCAAAGCGCATCCTGTCATCAACAAAATCAGTCAGAAATAGTGAACTCGTATGATCCAGAAATAACTCACGTGTAGTTGCCAAGCTCGATCTGGCTGCCGTTGCCCAGCTTGCCAAACCACCAGAACTCGTGGTACGACGCCTGCGTCTGCGCGTTGCGGTACAGGTCAACCTTGGGGTACGTCCAGGTGTCGTCCGGGTCGTACAGGTCCGGGTTGAAGTAGGAGACGCTGCCGGCGACGACGTGGCTGGTCGCCGGGCCGATGTAGCCGTTCTTGCCCGGGACGGGCGGGTACTCCCACTGCCTCTCGGTCCAGCCCGGCTCGTATATCTGTTGGGGTGTCAGCGTCGTGCTCATGTCTGGTTGGCGGGGAGTTGCTTACGTCCCAGCGGACTTCCTTGCTTCCCCAAATGAGCTTCGAGTAGATGATGGGGAAGTCTGCGTTGAACCTATCCAGGTTGAAGGAGTATACACTAGAGATTGTCAGATTTGTCGCTGCCAGTCCGGGCTTTGCTACTTACTAGTCCCGCTGGGTGGTGAAAGGGTACGAGGGACGGTAGATCGGGCTGACTTCGGCCTTCAGGTTGGCACCGAGACCTTCGCGCAGCGTCAGTTAACCTTTCTTGACAAAACCCTTACCGAGGTTAGACACTCACCAAAGTACGGCACGGAGAGCTGCTCTCCGTTGTTGCCAGAGACGATGACCTTGCCACTGTAGATCGGCAGGGCGGAGGAGTTCCAGCCCAGGGTGTCGGGGTTGGGAAAGTTGACGCTGCCAACGTCAGCCACCATCCCGGGTTAACATACAGGGCACATAAAACTTACCTGACGGTCTTGCTCTCCCCCGGCTTGAGCGTAAAGTCCCTCGGCACAGACACCGCAACCGGCAGACTCTTGGGCGTCAGCTCCGAGAAGCTCTTGACCCTCTTCTCCCCAGCCCACGGCTCGACGAACGGATACCACCCGAGAATCTCCACGCCCGCGGCCGCCTCGTACGAGAACTTGTACGCGACGTCCGCGTCCCCGTTGTTCGTCACAGTCACGTCGTGGTACCGGCTGAAGTAGTGCGTGTCGTTGAGCGCGATCTTCTCAAAAGCCAAGTCGGTCTTGTAGCTGACGACCTTGAAGGCATTAATAAGACCGTTGCCGACCTGAGCCACGGGCGCGGAGAAGCCGTAGTCGGTGGCCGTGCCGTCGGACCAGGGGAGGGAGGTGCCGCTGGAGATGATGCGCTGGTGCAGGGCTTTGGCGAAGCCCTTGCCTGTGAATGGAGTGTCAGTTGTGGTTTGGTGTGGAAGTGGCTTGGTGGTGGTTGACTTACCGTGTACGGATCGCCCGCCGTGGACGCTGATGTAGAGCGCCGCGACGCCTGCGACGTACGGGGTGGCCATGGACGTGCCGGAGAGCAGGGCGAAGGTGTTGTCGAGGTAGGTGCTGAAGATCTGCGCTGTTGTAAGCGTACGGAACCATCGCGGCATGAACTTGTACGTGTACTCACCTGGCCTCCAGGGGCAGCAATATCAGGCTTGATCTGGAGATCGTACGTCCCGCCCCACGAGGTAAATGTGTTAGGTCGCCCACCGGCCGGGTACTCTAGACCAACGACCTGCTCAGGGTTGACGGAGAAATCCGCAGTGACGTTTCCGCCAGCCTTGACGGTCTCAATAATAGCAGCACCGGCCTTGGCAGTTATCAGGGCGATGAGGCCAACGTCATCGTCCGTGCCGGGTGTGATGATGGGTGCGTCGTTGTTGTAGAAGAGGATGTACTCCGCACCAAGCGCGACGAGGTTCGCCTGCTTAGTCGCAAAGGTACAAGTACCGCGTCGCACCAAAGGGATGACGCCCTCCAGTCGGCGTGTGCCCTCGGGATACGGCTCACAGCCATCGGCCGGGTCTGTGGTGTCGAAGTTCAAGGGAACGACGGGCCAGTCAGTGACGTCGGAGGAGAAGTAGTACGTGGACGGGAGATATCCGGCCTTGTTTTCGTCAATGTCTTTTACAACCAAAAGGTCATGATCTTGCTCACCTTGACAGTCTCCGTCTTGCTGTCCAAGGTCGAGGTCAGCTCGAAGGGCGACGCGGGGAACGTCTCCGTCTCAACCGACGCGACGGCGAGCACGTTCTTCCCCGAGGAGCCGCTGGATGCGAAAAACGGGCCGGCGGCGCCGGAGTTGCCGTTGGCGATGGTGACGACGACGCCCTCGTCGACGAGGCGCGAGGCGACCTCGGCCCAGGCGCCGGTGGACCATCCGCTGGGCCCGCCGATGCTGGCGGTGATGATGTCCATCTTAGCCGGCGGTCAGTCCTGCGGTCTTGGGGTCGGGGGAGGAAGAGACTTACGCCATCGGTGTAGGCCCTGAGGAAGGACTCGATGAGGGTGGCGTCATCCGTTGCGTCCTGGCAGTGATTAGGATAGAGGCTACATATGGAGATTTCATGCTAGGCTCACCAGCTGGGCAAAGACTTTGTACGAGTAGAGGGTGGCTTCGGGAGCAACTCCGGTCCAGCTATACGGCAATGTCAGCCATCCTGTCCCAGATCTGGTGACGGTCGTGCAGTCTTACAAATCGGTCTTTCCGGCAATGATTCCACTCACGTGGGTGCCTATATCATTTTAGCTGGAGCAACGTCTCGTCTCGCAAAGTCGCTTACCGTGGCCCAACTGGTCCTCCGGGTCATCATCCGGGGACTTGTCCTCGTACGGCCAAACTACACTGTCAGTCGGAGACTCCGTATATCTGTGGACATCCTATACTCACTCCCGTTGCCGACGAAATCGTACCCGCCAGCGACCTTGAAGCCCTCACCAAAGCCACCGCCCAGCTATCAAATCGTCAGCACCCAAGCCACTTTATTCCGCAACTAGAGACAAGACTCACCGCAGGGTGCTTATACCACGTTCCCGAGTCGACGACCCCGACCTTGACGCCCTTGCCAAAGATGCCCCTCTCGTGCAGCTTGCTAACCCCCGTGGCGTTGTGCGTCGCATAGTCCTGCGCGGCAGCCTCCTCGAGCGCCTGCAGGCCCTCGGTGGGGGACAGCGTCACGCGGGTGTTGGCCCAGACGCGGGCGACGCCGGGCAGGCCTCGCAGGGTGTCGATGTTGTGCGTGTCCGTCTCGATGCTCGCGCCCGAGAAGACGTCCGACTCGAAGTCCTTGACGACCTTGATGTCGGAGGCGAGGGCGACGTCGCGGCGGGCCTTGGCTGAGCCCTAGACGGATGTCAGTGGGAGATTGGGAGCAATAGGGGAGGGATATGGGGTCGGGGCTTACCTGGGCGTACTCGATGATGAAGCTGCGGGCGACGGGGGCGGTGGAGTTGTTCGTCTCGCCGTCGGGGGCCTGGCGCGGGGCAAAGGTGTTTGCGCCGCCCAGGGCGGGGAGCGCGAGGAGGCCTGCGATGCTGAGCAGATGCATCTTGGCTGCGGAGGAGACCAAGATAGTGCCGTGAAGCTCTGGATGCTAGAGACCGTGCCTATCTCCTCCGCGGCAGCAACGAAGCTCTTAAATGTCCATCCATCGCATGTTGTGTCTCTTCTTTAGAACTCAGACCGGCGACTCTCCATTGCAGGGTTACATTGCTGATACGGGGAGCAGCAGTGTAAGCTTCCTGGGGCGATATCGCCATCGGTTGACGAAATGAGCTTCCTTGTTGGGACGACTAGACCGCTGCGACCTGGCGCAGGATCATTTCGCGCATATCTATCGGTCACGAGGGCATCCCCTTACATCTTTAACTATTCCAACTCAGAGTCAGTGAGTTTGTTCCTGATCAGAAGGGCAATCGTCGCCTGGGAGCGTTCTCGTATTGAAGCTACGCGATGCTTGTCGCGACCCAAACACCAAGACGATCCGGCTCGACGTCGACCGTACAGCGTCGATCTCGACGGAGAGTTCGCAACCCAAAGACAGAAGACGGATTGAGGGGTAAATGATTGCGGACTGCCTGGCCTGCTGTGCCCCGATGCTACCTCAGAAGACGCTGCCAAGCTGGCACCCCTGCTTTTCCGCGTGCTGCTTCGATGTCGTTGCGCATGGCCTCTAATGTGGTGTCAGGGTCTTAGATCGCTTCACGCGTTACGAGATAAGGGACAAGTCGAAGTACTAAATGAGCGGCCGGAAAAGGCGTTGGTAATCATAAACTTACCGCCTATGGCGCGAGAATCCGAGATGGCACCATCCACCGGTCCGGAGACGCGATTAGGACTGCCAAGGGGGGAGGACCTGCAGGAACCCCTTATCCGTGTAGTATATCGAGCGCGAGCTATCGCGGGTGTGGCGGGCTGCAGAATGCAGGTTCCTGCATGGTGATTCCGTTCATCACCTCGTGTTCAGCTTTTGCGAATGCGACGCCGCCGGTTCCTGGCGGCTTGGCAGAGGAAGGGGGGCATGGATCCGGATGCGTCGGCCGAGTGCTCGTCCGGGCTTGTAAACTGTCTGCTCATCTCGGCATCGCGGGTTGCAGATAGCTTGGCGTCTGGATAACCGTAATCGATTTCACAAGGACGATAACCAGCTGGTGTAGGTTGCGTATGGGTAAGGGAACATGCGGGAAAGTGCGGCAAAAGGGCCGGCGGCGTGGCCCGGGTGACCCACACTTCCGGAGGAAAAGCCCGGCCGGCGATCTCTACATCCGGAGCCCTGCTGGAGAATCTTTGATTGGTATCATTGTGCTTTACTATAGACATTCTCATGTAGACTAACTGACTCCTCACAGAACATCAAATCACTCTCGGTGAGTCGCCGACTTCTCCTGGTGCCCCATCTCCTCATCCCCAGGCCCATGTCTCCCCGTCCTAGCCTCGCGGTCACGAAGTTCGTCCTCCATCGTCTCCTCCCCGGCAACCTCCCTCATATCCTCGTCGTCGGCCACATCAAAGCTGCGCCTCAGGTTCTCCGGCCCGAGGAACGTCAGCAGTATGGTGTACGCGAACACGCACCCCATGAAGATGCAGATGACCTTGCCGTACTCGTACCTCTTCGCCGCCGCGCCGCCCTCCGACGGCAGCGGGAACTGTTCACCGAGTCTTGCCTCGATGGTTGAGCTGGCCGAGGACACGAGGTTTCCCAGCTGGTACGACGTGCCGACAACAAACGTCCGGAACGCTCCCGGGCTCAGCTCCATCAGATGGATCGGGATCACGCCCCACGCGCCCTGGACGCAGAACTGCTCGAAGAAGGCGGCCGCCATGATGGACGAAGACGAGACGAAGGTGTACGGGTACAGAAGCGCGCCGCCGACGACGCAGCACACGAGGATGCTGACCCGCCGGCCGAAGATCTGGCTGCAGTAACCCACGGTCGTGCCGCCGAGCATCGCACCCAAGTTCGCGACGACCTGGGTGACGGTGACGCGGTCGGCGTCGAAGCCGTACTGGCTCGTCAGCATCGTCGGGTAGAGGTCCTGGCTGCCGTGGGACATGAAGTTGAACCCGGCCATGAGCAGAACCAGGTACGCCAGGAGCAGCCAGTGCCGGCGCAGCGCGACTTTCCCTTCCTTGAGGAACGTCGACGTTACGTTGGGCTTCTCCGTCTCGGCGTGCTGGTGGCGGCCGGCGACCTCGCGGAGGCGCTTGTGCTCGAGGAAGGTGTCGGTCTCGGGAAGCATGAGGCGGAAGAGGATGAAGAGGGCGGGCGGGCCGGCTCCGAACCAGAAGAGGGGGCGCCAGCCGTGGGGGGTGGTGTTGACCAGGCCGCGGGCGAAGGCTGCGGCCAGGAGGTATCCGAAGGCGTACTGATCGGCGGAGAGGTTAGTCTTGTGATGCTTGTTGGGTGGATGGAAAGGGTGGGGATGTGAGGAGTTCGTTGGGTCTGTTTCATGGGGGGGACTTACACCTTGCTGTAAGATTCCGGACATCATCCCGCGGGTTTCTTGGGGCAGATCTTCAAGAGCGGTAGCGGCGGCGTTGCCGTATAGACCGCCCATGGCGATGCCGAAGAGGGCGCGGCATGCTAGGAATTGCTGGTAGGTCTGGCAGAACCCGGTTCCCTAGAACAAAGAAAGAACACAAGGAGCGTCAGCGTTTCGAACGATCAAAGAACAACTGTCGATTCTACTGATGTCACTAGCACCAGCACCAGCGCTACTGAGAACGGAGAGGGAGGGAGGGAGGGAGGGAATCCCATGGCATAGGCCGAGGGAGTGACTGGGGGGAACTGGAGACGAGACGGCGTTGTGGGGGAAGACAGGGGTTCCCCAACGGGGCAGGCCAAGACGGGAGGGGGAGAGGAGGAAAGCTTGTCTGCTGCAGGCATGTCTCGGCACGAAGTTGCCGCTCGAGGCCAATCATCGCATGGTGGATGATGTGGGACAAACATGAGTGAATTTTTGCTTCTACTTACCAGCTCGAGGATGATGAAGAGGAGGTTGTTGACGACGAAGGGCCATTTCCTGCCGTACCTGTCCGCGGCGATGCCGAAGAGAATGGAGCCGACAGAGCGGAACATGAGGACGAGCGTGATGCCCCAGGTGATGTCCGTCTTGGACTTGTCAAAGGTTTCCGAGAGCTCGGTGATGGTCAGCGAGACGGTGAAGAAGTCGAAAGCGTCCCAGGTCTGCAGAGGGGCAACGTCAGCGAGAGACACACGGTGATGGCATCGTTCAGAGGAAGACGAAGACACGTACCCAGGCGGCAAAGGCGACGGCGAAGAAGGCCCATTGGCGGCGGTTGATCATGACAATGAGCTTCAGGGGATTCGGGGCGCTCAGCATCGGCGGCTTGAGGGTGGTGAAGCGCGTCGCGAGGTAGCGGCCGGCGGACATGCCGTGCCACGGCGTCTGGTCTTCATGGTGCTCGGGGTGGTGAGGTTCGGGGTCGACGTGTGTTTTGTCGGGGCTCTCCATGATGCTGTGATGGTCGCGGTCTCGAGTCGCGATGCTTGGAGCAAGAGAATACCAACTCTCTGGATGGGAGGAGGGTTCTTTGGAGTCTTATACCACGGCAGCCAGACGCCGGCGCGATGCCCGTTCGCACTACCTCGGGGAGCGGGGCCATCCATGAGTCAAAGGGTGTGAACGATGATGCAGGTTGGTTGGCCCGTCGAGGGACGAGTCCAGGCCGGGGGGGATGCCGTCGAGGCCGGGTCGAGGCAGTTTGCCGAGATCGTGGAGATAGCGCGGGATTGGGCCGCGAACCAAAAGTCTCTCTACCTACCAACTAGCAGAGACAACATCCTCAGTATCACCCTCGAAGCTGTGAAACTCCAACTTAGAGGGAGGCTTCTGAGCTTAGCACACGGAATGCGCCGAGGTGTCGCCGTGTGTTTCCCCGCGATGAATGGCATCTGTCACTTCCCCAACCGAGCTTGAGCTTCCGTGCTTTCTTCGACCTCATTATCGCAGATGGGATGAACGCTGGGTAATAACCGATTTAATGAAATCCCAACGGCGAGCCCGTTGTCCTCCTGGCCGGGCTGGTGTGACCGTGACATCACGTCGAGCCAAGACGGCAGTGGCAAGGGAACGCGGAACATCCGCAGGACACCAGAAGAGAGGATCCCGGGGCTTCCATAACACCCCTGTACCCGCAGTCACGGCCACTAAGGGCCGAGTGATTAACAAAAGAGCCAGAGATGACCCGCCTCCCCATGGAGGGAGAATTGGAGAACCCCGGGCGCCATCGAACTCGCCAATGAGCTTAACTATGTGTTAGTGTAGCCCCAGTTTCAGTGCGTTCCTAAGTTCCCCTCACTGGCACAGGGAACCGGCGCGCTCACTAACAGTCAAGTCATCACCTAAGCACTCTGCCGAACCACCGGCCTTTCGCCGCCAACAACGGGCAGTGTTAGTGTGCATATGGTGGCGTATCAATTACGGGATGGAAAATGACATCATTACACAGGTATTGTCACGAGACTTGGCGACCGTTTACACAAAAACAGGCGAACAGAGACTCGGGGTTCTCGGTGTTGGTCCAAGCCCCCCCCCGGCGCCGAGATCGGCTTGGGGGCCGGATTAAAGTGGAGACTCGTCGCCCGGAGAATGGGTTTATCTCGGCGTCCATGCCCTATCTGGACCGCGTCTAGAACAGCTGCCGCCGACACCGCAGATGCAGTTCGTATTGCGGTTGCCGTTTGTAGCCGCGCGGCCCACAAGGGATTCGAGAAGCGGCTGGAGGTTAGGTTGGGTCTGTCTGGCTGATCTACAGAGCGACTATTGTACGAGATAGACGTCAAGCTGGAGTGCTGGACGTGTGCGTTGATGTGAGACATGGGCAACGAAAAGTGTAGGCTCCCTGAAATATCAACTTCATTTGGGAGTATTCGGTTTTTTTTGATACGTCAACTAGGTCTTCCTAGCTTTGTCCCTCACGCAGGCAGCTTGACCCCCGTGATATCCTCCCACAGCTTGAGCAGCTCGTCCTGCCTCTTCACATCCTGCGTGAACGCGACCGGCGTGTCCTCCTTCGCACCAGGCTGGAAGTACTTCCCGCTCACATCCCCAGCCCCAGTCCCCTCGGCGAGCAGCACGTACGTAGCAACGCCATCCTCCGCCTTGCCCGACGCGCCCGCGCCGCCCATCTTCGTCGGCACCCAGCCGGGATCGACCGAGTTGCTCTTCACATCCGGCCACAGCCTCGCAACAGCAGCAGCGAGCGTGCTGACGTGCATCTTGGAGTCGTAGTACGCCTGGTTCTCCTCCCACCCGTCCTCCCCGCGCTCCCTCCACGTCGGGTCCTTGAACTCCGCGTCGCCGCCGCGGTGCAGGCCCGACGAGATGTACACGATCCTCTTCGGCTTGCGGATCAGCGCCGTGAGGAGGTAAGGCGCCATGACGTTGACGGCGATGACGCTGGGCAGGTTCAGGTCCGTCTTGCGGTAGCCGCCGCGGTAGAGGCCCGCGTTGTGGATGACGACGTCGAAGGCGCCCAGGGCGTTGACGTCGGTGGCGAGCTTCTTGATGCCGTCGACCTTGGAGAGGTCGCCGACGAGGACGGCCTCGGCGCCGGGGACGGCCGCGCGGGCGTCGTCGGCGCGGGCGGCGCTGCGGGCGTGGGTGACGACCTGGTGGCCCTTCTTGATGAGGGTGTTGGCGGCGACGGCGCCGAGGCCGTCGGAGCTTCCGGTGATGAGGATTCGGGCCATTTTCGGGGTTGTCTTTATGTTGTTTTGGGTCGTTTGGGGTTTGTCGATGATGATCTGGTCGAGGTCAAGAAAAGAGGTCTTTTATATGACCAAAGTACCTATGCGGTTAACTGCTGATTAATAGCGACGCAAATGGGGCCGCGATTAAGCGCAATCCATGTGCTCGCCAAGTTTCAAGCGATGGGGTTAGAACTTTCGTTCGGCTCTTCGCGACAAAGTATCGCGCGAAAGTACGGAGTAGAGGACCAAGGATGGGTGAGCAGTGGAGTTTAGGAGGGGGGCACCGTTTTACGTCATCACTTCTCCTCGGTTCTGTTCTTGTTGGTGAGATGGATTACGAGTCATAACCCCGTGAGCTTCGGAATAACGGAGCGCAGACTGAGGTCTAAATCCATCGGTCCATCGGACAATCAAACACGTCGTTGTCTCCGTGCCTAGGAGCGAGCAACCTTTGATTTGTGTCCGCTTCTCTTCTCATGAGTGGATTGGTAGTCGCAGAACTCGAATGGGTTGTAAGTGAGCATGATATCGCGGGGTTTTGTGAGTATTTCGCTAATCCCGAAAACTAAAGCTGGTCTGAGCCCAATTTCAGGGCCACTGATGCCATAACGACCCGCTATTTCAGACCAACAGCGGAGACCAACAGCGGCCCGTGTCAGGGCCTGGAGGCGAGTCCGTCAGGCACTGATGCTTGAAAACTAACCAGGTTCAAAACCATTTGAACGGACTCTGATGAGACTAGAAAGCAAACAGAAGTTGCGGAATTGCCTCGCAGAGATTCTTTCTCGCATTTCCATTTGGTTTCAACCTCTTAGAGCTTCATCGTTGGTCATCCGACTTGCTTATTTCTTTCTACCTACAGCCCATTCCCTGCTCAAGATATACACTTGCCTCCCGGTTCGAACTGATGAAGACAACTTTTATCGACTAGTCAAATCTTGGATCTTATATTCATCAGTCAAAATCAACCTGTAGAGGGTCTTTCCTCCTCTAGGTCACATGCTGCTGCGTGCGGATAGAGAAGCATGTTCCCAACATGTCGTCTCTCGAGTCTTCTGTAGCAACAGAACAACGACACGTATCGAGTGAAGACAGCTGTAGAACCTAATTGCGTGCCCCGAATCTTTTTCCTCAATAAATTCTTGCAAAGGTCTGGGACGATTAGATGCGTCTCGAATCAGTTCTATCTTTTTGACGTCGCAACAGGCGGTCGCATGTTACTGACAAAGTCCCGCTCTTGGATTTTAATACGTAGAAGTTAGCCATATACTATCACGACTTCCGTATGTTTTGGTCTACTGTAGGAAACGGGATTTCTCCGTGAGCAAGGAGCAGCCCGTCTGGCTCAATCGTGGGTGGTACCGCTCCCCATCTTCCCCGCGACGGGTCAACTCCGCTTATCCACCCTTACCGCAACTCTATCCAGGTCCCGAGAAACGCGGGACTACTCTCTCCACCCATCTTATGGCTCAGAGTGGGAAACATACTGCTGGCCCGTAGTCGAAGAGGGAATGCCCATTCGCCCAAGATTCATATTGCCTGGAGACGTGCGGACCACCCCGTCGGGTCTCGAGCCGATCACGATCAGTATAAAGAGCTTCTCCATGAAGTGACTTGTGAGGTCACCCACGATAAGCTTATGTCCACGCTCCACGGATACTACGAGGCGCCTCGATATGAAGCCAGCCATGGTTTTTCGCATGCTCGTCCTGCCGTCGTTGACGGATGCTTTCTTGTCAGCTCTCCCCCCGGCCTTCAATGATACGCCCGCGATATGGGCGTACGTCGCATACAGTGACCCTTCTGTAGCTTTCCTCTCGGGGCCTTTCAACCGCTCCGCCATGAGCGCTCCTCATGAAGGCGAGACTAGCGACCCAGAGTTGAAGAAAGTGTAAGATGTACTGGGCGGCCTCCTTGCGCTAGACTCTAACGAAGTCAAGCAACGCGTTCCTCAACATCACGAACTTCATAGCATACGATGAGAAGTTCTTCGAAATTTTCGGGCCTAGGGCTACGGTCGAGCAAGTTCAACACCTGGCGTTCCAGCCACACGAGGCCCCGTGCTACAACAAGGACACCAAGGAAATGTTCTTCGTTGAATGGGGTCCGCCTGGTGGTGACAACGGCACTCACATCTGGCAGTACTTGCTCGATACCAAGAGCAACACGTTGAGGAAGATCACCACCGACCCGCCGACTCTCAACGCCCACGGTTGCGTCTACTACCGCGGCGCCTATCACGTGGTGACGGACGGGAGCCACGACGAGACTGGCGCTCTCGTCCGGGTGGACCCGACGACTCTCCGGAAGACCGTGCTGTTGAACAACTACTACCAGCAACCGTTCATGGGGCTCAACGACCTGGACATTGATCCGGAAGGGAACTTTTGGATGACGGACTCCAAGTCGGGATATGTAAGTTCAATACCATCGCGACGGGGCCTGGCATGAGGACTGACTGCTTGCAGGGGCGCGACCTGACCGAGTTCTACCCGCCGACGAACCCGACAGTGTACATGGTCAACGGCACCACGATGCGCCCCAAGGTCGTACACATCACGACGGGCAACGCCAACGGCGTCGCCGTCTCGGCCGCTGAGGATGGCCGCCGGACCGTGTACCTGCCCGACACGGGCGTCTCGGAGTCCAAGCCTGTGTCCCGGAAGAACCCTTTCGGGAACCGGGCGCTGTTTGCTTATGACGTGGCCGCTGGTGGTGTTCTGACGAGTCCGCGTCTGCTGAACAACCCGATCTCGTACTTTTACGACGGCATTAGGGTGTCGCGGGGCGGTTGGATCTTTGTTGGCGCCGGTGATGGAGTTGATGTTATTGATCCGGTCAGCGGGCTCACGCTCGGCACTGTTCGGGTAGGCGGCGGTGATAACCTGGCTGTCAACCTCGCCTTTGGGGAGCATGAGTTTTGGATCGTGGGGAGAGGTGGTGTTTGGCACGTCAGCGGGGTTGAGGAGAGACTGGATCGAGACTGGTGATCACGGAGGTCCCAAGCTTGCATGATACTGGCATTCTAGTGGACGGCATTGTGGATATTGGTCATCTCAAATATTCAAACTCGCATCCGCTATCTAGGGTATAACGCTCTATCTCTAATACACGTACACAAACTCGTCGTTCTGCCTGTCCGTAAGGTCCAGGAACGCATTCTCTCCCAGCTGCGCGCCCGTCTCGCTGTCCTCCTGCCTCGCGTCGACGTACTCGCGCTCCATGCTCAGATCCTTGATCTTGCGCGGCTTGCCGTTGGCCACGCGCCTGCGCTCCTGCATCTTGTTCAGCAGATACAGGTTGACGACCTGCAAACCAATGACGGCGAGCAGCGCGCAGGTGATGCCCATGACCTTGGTCAGGCCGGGCCGGTACTGCGGCGCGTCGCGCTGGTTGAAGAGCAGGGGGCCGATGATGTTGCCCGCGCTGGAGCCCGCGTTGTACAGCGACATGATGACGGACTTCTTGGTCGTGCCGGCGATGTTGGAGATCATCCACGACACGATGAGCGGGTTGCCGCCGAAGAGGAAGCCCAGCATGTAGTACGCGGCCAGCAGCGGCGGGATGCTGCTGCGGTCGAGGAGGTACAGCATCACGGCGCCGGCGAGCACGGGGGCGAGCAGCGCGGCGAGGAAGACGGACTTAACGCGGAAGCGGTGGGCGAGGTACGAGGCCGGGAAGATGACAAGCAGCTGCACGGCGCCGAAGGGGATGTTGAGCAGCGAGGTGCGGGCGCTGTCGAAGCCGAACCCGGAGATGACGATGGGGCCGAAAGTGTTGGTCACGGCGGCCGTGACGTTGAGGCAGATGGCCATGGCGATGAAGAGCCAGCTCTTGGGCTCGAGGACGGCCTCGGTGACCTGGCTCCACTTGAACTCGCGGCTGCCCGTGCCGGTCTGGTTCGCGCGCAGGCGCTCGATGGCCTGGAGCCGCTCGCGCTCGGTGAGGAAGCGGGCGGAGGGGATGTCGTCGTCGAGGAACCACCAGGCGAGCGGGGCGGAGAGGACGGTCATGAGGCCGACGAAGATGAAGAGGATCTGCCACGAGTGGATCTTGCTGTCGATCTGGCCGAGGCCGTACGAGACGGCCGCGGCGAACATGGTGGACAGGCCGTTAGTGCCGTACCAGCAGGCGACGCGCATGGGCTGCTCGGCGCGGCGGTACCACTGGGAGGTGATGACGGAGAAGAGCGGGAGGCAGCCGGCCTCGAAGAGGCCGAGGAGGAAGCGCGTGGCGAGGAGGCCGGCGTAGTTGTGGCAGGCGGCCATGCAGACCTGGGCGACGCCCCAGCCGAAGACCAGGGCGGGCATGAGGGTGCGGTGCGGGACCTTGACGATGAGCCAGGACGAGAAGGGCTGCCAGGCGAGCTGGGCGATGGCCGAGATGGAGCTGACCATGGAGTACTGGTCGCCGGTGAGGTTGCAGTCCTCGCGGAGGCCGAAGATGGCGCCGTAGCCGAGGACGGACTTGTCGAGGATCTGGAGGAAGTAGACCCAGACGAGGATCGAGAGGATGCGCTTGTCGGTCTTGCGGCGGATGCGCTTGTTCTGTGCTCACGGTTAGCCTTGAGTCTTGGTTGACATCCCCAGCTCCGAGCCGGACTGTGAGTCTCGACAACGTACATCCTCTTCAGTGAGCTCGACCTGCTGGTCCCCAATCAGGTTCGCCGCCCTATCACCTCCCCTGGCGTTGTTGGGACCTTGGTCCTTCAGCTGGTCGACATCCTCTCTGTGGTGCTGAGACGCGTCGTCTCCGGTCTTTGTGACGTTGTCCATGGCGATGCGATGGCTGGAGGACTGCTTCTTTGCGGTTGTCGATTCGGAGAGAGAAGAGTTGCCTGCCTGCCTGCCTCTCTTCCTTGACCGTTTGATTTACTGCCACCTCAACCGCCAACCAAGCTTCTTATAGTTTCCGAGTCGTTCGCGATGCGTTCAGGGAAATACCGGGTTCCTCCGACGTATCGCGCTCGAGCCAACCGCGTCATTGAGCAGGGGAGAACGGCCGAGCCGGCCTAGCACCCATGCTCCCCACGCCCAATAATGTGACGATGGCCGTGTTGGAAGTTGGCCTGGTCCCCATCAACCCCCATGGGGTTTATGGGTTTTCCCCCTCTCTCGGCCCCGTTGCGCTAGTCAGTCTCCAGTATGGGGAAAAAAGAAAAGCGTCGGGGATAGGGAACGGAACCACCTTCCCCTCAAACCTCGAGCCATGGATCCATAATGAATACATTGAATTTGGTTTGTTTTGGCGGTGTGGGGGAGAAGTCCGCGCTGAATCGCGGTGAACCTTCCGAGAAGCCAGCTCAGTCGATCCTGGCCTGAGCTTCGTGTAGTGTAACCCCGGCTGCAAGTCGCGGGTTGGTTTATCCACGTCGGGAAGAGGAGACGGAGAGGAGATGGAGTTCAATGTCTTGGTGTTTGTCACACGTGTCCCCCCCACGCAGAGGCTGAGGGTTTGCTTCCGTGCCAACAGCCATGGAGAGAACACTTGGCAGGGACGCGTGCATTGAACCTCGGTCCAGTACCTGATCATCATCTCATTCTCATTATATGTCTATACATCTATGTATCTGTCTATGCCTGGCCGTTCTCGCGAAGCAGCCGCAGATTGGTCCCGCTCAAGATCACGTAGATCGTGTCCAGCGTCGGCGTCGGCACGCCCAGCTCCTTGCCCTTCCTGTAAGGGTACCCGAGGATAATGTCGACCTCCATCGGCCTGCCGGCCTTGAAGTCGTTCTGCATGCTGCTGCCGATGGGGTGCATGGCCAGGATCTTGTTGATGAGCTTATCGATCAGGTCGTAGCTGAGGGGCACGTCGCACGCCTTGGCGACGTCGATGACCTCCGCCATCAGTTTTCGCGTCATCGGCGTGGCGTCCGGCGATGAGGACAACCACGAGTGCGTGTCGAGAAGCGTCAGCGTCGTCAGCGAGTTCCACGCCGCGTTCCAGACGACCTTCTCCCAGCGCTGCACCTGGATGTTGGCCAGGACCTGGAAGACGGTCTTGCCCTCGGTCAGCAGAGCCGCGAACTCGTCCAGGCGCTGCTTCTCCCTCGCCTGGTCCGCCCCGTCGTTCGGGTAGAGTCCGATCTGCATGTCCTCGGACTTTGTGTGCTTCACGTGTCCCGGCTGCGGCTGCGAAGCCCCCGTCCACGTCTTTTCGGGGTTGTCAGTCACTGGATCTAAGCGAGGATATGGGGACGTCGGCACCGGGAACAGCCGGTGGCCAGCATGAACGTACCACGCATGAGATGATGGTCGCGTGGGGGAACGCGTTGCGGAACGGCACCTCGTTGCCGACGCCGTTCTGGATGATGACGATGGTCGATCTCTCCTCGTCCACCGCGGGGGCTATTTGGGCGGGGACGGCATCTTGGGTGATGGCCTTGTGTGCGCAGACGATGTAGTCAAACTTGGCTTCCGCCTCGGCGGCATTCCTCACAACTTTTGGGGGGAGAGTTAGTATGTGATCTTGCTTCGGGTCACCTGCTGCCAAGACGACCCCGGATCACCGCGTCCTGGATCCTGGAACGCACCTTTGTACGGGACGATCGTGTGGTTGCCGTGGTTCTCACTCTCGAGCTTGATGCCGTTCTCCTTGACGGCGTCGTAGTTGGACCTCGCCACCACGGCCAACCTGACTCGGGGCACCCTGCTGAGGATGAATGCGTAGAAGGAACCGATTCTAGCCACATTCCGTGTCAGCGAGGCCGCCTCCCGCAATCGCGGGTCCGGGGATGCCAACTCACGCCCCCAGGCCGTAGAGGAGGACATCGATCTGCTTGTCGTCGGCCATGTTTACTAAACCGCTGTGTCCGTTCCTTGTATCTCTCGTTGGAGCCCTTGACCGGTTGAAATGCTGCTTCTAGGGATCTGTACTCGCCGTATCTGTTTGTCTTTGATCTCATCAACCCCTCATTCAACCACGTATTTGTACGCGCTTCCGTCGGATACCGTACCAGTCGGCCGACGACTGTTCCCGCTCTCCCCGCAGCAAGGAGCAACCCCCTCCTCCCCCGTGCGTCTGCTGCGGGGAACAAAAGGCGTGTTGCGGGGGCCACGATCCGCACGAAGGGCGCAAACCTGGGGATTTCAGGGCGCTTCGGTGGGGGTCAAGAACACTTACACACAACAGGATCAGGGGGCTCGGGGTCGTGTCCGACGTGGAGCTGTACACACCCAATTGCTGCTGGTGTGCCTCCCCCTCATTTTCTCGGTCATCTTCCTGGGGGAGGAGGCGGGGAAGCCAGCACCAACCGATCTGCGTTTGTCTTGGTGTTGGAGGCCTTCGGCTTTGCGAGTCTCGAAGCCGGGGCCTCGGGTCCGTGAAGTGACGATGATCAGCAATGACGCCACTGCACTACCACTGGCTGGTGTAAGCGTTCACGTTGGATCGGCCGAGAACGGTGAGAGGCAACCCTGACATTCGCCATCCTTGTAAAAGCCCGTCTGAAGTTGGTTCACCGGTTGTACGCCATGTGACTTGCTCCAAAGTGTTGAAAATGGGAATTTTGCATTTGCTGATCGAATTGTGGGTTGAAATGAACCTGCGGGATGGATGGGTATTCGCTCCCTGCGCTATATCTCGCGGCTTTTAATTACCTGGATTATTATCCCTCGACCGGTCTCGCCTCTTCGGGCTCCTCTTCTGATCCCGCGATACCAAAATCTCTGCTTCACTTTCCGCCTTTCTGTCGTCGGATCTTGGCGCCGGCTATTCATGTCCGCAGCCGCGACGTTGACCTCTTCCTCTCCAGCTTCTCGCCCCAGTCGCGCGCACAGTCAGCGATCTGCAGCGCCGTCTCGCGGATCCGCGCGGCCTGCCGGACGAGCCTGCTCCTCTCGGACGGCGTTCGCCCGCCGTCGCCGTCCCCGTCCCGGACCGTGTGGCCCCATTCCTCGGCGGACCTTGCGACCAGCCTGGCGGCGTCCTCGATCCGCTTCCCGGGTGTCTCTTCCGCTTCGTCCTCGAAGAAGCACTCCCGCGGCTGCGCTGCGACGACGCCGGCGATGAGATTCCAGACCGCGATGAGATCCTCCTTGGGCGTCGAGGGGGCCATCGCGGCGGATATGGACCGCCGCTCTGCCGAGTAGCTCCGTACCGGCCGGGGCGGCGCTGATGATCCTCCCGGGCAGCGAGCCACTAGGCAGTTGCTGCAGGTTCCGCCGTGGATGCCGGGGATCTTCACGCAATCTGGCGATATTCCTTCGCCCCTGCGGCACCGAGGACATCGGTTGTCCGGGGGTTGCACCTCGCCCCTCTCGTGAACCATGATGGCCTCCGCGAACTGGGGCTGGGAGGCATCCGGGGCCGCGAGGTCCGGTCTCGGGTTCCACGGCCTAAGGACAGCCAACGGGCTGGGTCTTCTCATGACTTCCGTCGGTCCTGACTGTTGCGACTGTGTGATGGGTAGTTGTACTCCATGTTGAATACTCATATACTGCTTCGTAGCGATGTCGGGATTGGCATCCGTGGCTTGTTTTGGACGACCCCGGGCTGCTTGGCGTGACTCGGACCAAGCCAAGACATCGTCGGGGATGTGGTATGATGATGTTGTTGATGATGCCGAACTCGGCTCGCCGCTGATGGCCTTGGAGCCGTTGTTCTCAGACCGCAGTCGGGACGTCAGGGTCGCGGATGGCATGTTGCTCTGCTCCTTCACCGCAATCTCGTCGGCCTTTGCCAGTAGCTGGAGGGTAATGTTTGCAATGTCCCGTTCATCGCCCATCACTCCCGAACTCACGGGGGCATGACAATGGTTTGAGGCTCGTTTGCTGCAGTCTCACTTACGGTCCCGAGCAAAGATGAGGGGGGGATGATGAAGATGAAATGGGATGAGCCCGAACAGGTCCAATGACCAGATTGAAAAAGGGGGTTCAACACAACCTCGTGATGCAGCCAGACACACGAAACAACACAACAGTCCACCGGCGTACTCCATCCCATGTCGAGGGTTTACGAAACCATGAGGGCACTTATAAACGGTCCTCGCCGCGGCGAGAACGGCGTCGCTGCCGTAACTTACGTAATTCTATTGGTCATGTCGCCATGCCTGCGGGCGCGCGAGGCCGTGATGATTGGCCGCTCGCATGTGCCGGCCGACTGGTGAGATTTTTCAGATGGGTTCTGGACCTTTTCGCTAGACAAGAGACTGACGAGACGCTTGCTGGGGGTGGTGGGAGGGAGGAGGGGAGGAGAAGCAGGAAGAGGCTCAGGCACTTTTGCGTTGACTCCATCCCCGTCTCGGCCCGGGTCATGGCATTCAATCGCGCCCTATACGGCCCTCTTGTTTTGATGATGATGTGGCTTTAGTGCAGACTGGGCCACGCATGATCAAGGGGGGGACCCTGGGGCCGGGGCGGGTGAGAAGATGAGAGGGATGGAGGGAGAGGCGTGGGATGTCAACGTCAAAGTGAAGGGTCTGTCCAATCTGACGGTGAGCGGCGGGCGTCCGCTGAGGAGAAGTACGACGACGGCCAAGTATTCCCCGATTGGATCAGAACGATACAGCGACAGCGAGAATCATCGGGTTCCTTTTCCGTTTTCTGTGAGAGCCCGAGAAACCGGGATTTGGCAGCTTGCAACCTCTAGCTTTCCCGCGGAGCTGCTTACACTAGAGTGGTGGTGGTGTACTGCCAACGTATTGCGTACATACTAAAGGACTGCGTGTCTCACCCGACCTCGTGTAAGGGAGGGGGAAGCGGTGGTTGGTGAGTGAGTGAGTGAGCAAGAGTGCTAGAGTGAGTGAGTGGGTGAGTGAATGAGCCAGTGAGAGACAGGCCCCGGTCCGGTGCCGGGGGTACGGATTGCCCGTATGATAAATTGCCCTTGTTACCGAACATAGCCGGCCGGCCGCCGATCCGTCTCTCACCCCCCCCCGCCAAACTGGAACCCGGGAAGCACGCGCCCACGGCAAAGCCCGAAGCCGCGAGAGGGATAGCGGGAGGCGACGGAAATAATGGAAGGGAAAAAAAGAAGAATCGTATAACTCAACGAGCGCCTTTCCCTCTTCGGACTCGTGGACTCCGCTCATCGTACCTCGTGAGCAGAGGCAAACAAAGAGGGAAAGGCTGGGCCTGTGGCCCCCTCTTCCTCTCTCTCCCCCCACGGGCGAAATACACGTAAGTTGCACGTCACTATGGGCGAGGCGAGTAGGAAGCGAGCAAACATGCGGTGCACGCGGAGAAGACGAGCCAGTGGTGCACTAACCCCGACGACGATAATTTCAGCGAGTCGCGTCCGCGAGGGGGAAACAACGCCGTTCCCACCGCGGATGTCACCGTCTCGGCTGATCACTGCACCACGCCGAGTCCGGGGGGCGTGTGTGTGTGCGAGGGTCGGAGGGATTCTGAACAGTCGAGGTACATGTTCTTTTTGGCACTTGTCTCTTGACTGTGGAGAAGGGGCCAAAAGAAACTGTGGAGATGATGGGGTAAGAGAAAATGGATGGTAGCTCCTTGGCTCAAACTCGGTTGTTCGTTGGGGATGAGAGAGAGAGAAAGACGGGAGACTCTTCGAGACCGACATGCCTTGCATTCGCTTCTATGCCTTACCCTGCCTTAGCACGACAGACTAGAGGTAGCATTGGGGATCCCGAGACGATCCATCGTCGGTACTGGATGGTCGTACACGTACCACCAGAGAACTTTTTTTCTGAGAAACCACCGCCCCCCGCGGGATGGTCTCCGAAAATCCGTCGTTTCCACCGATCTGTGGGGGACCCAGCTCGCAAAGTGCCCTCGGGTCAGATCAGGAACAGCGTCTGGCGAAAACTAGGAGCCGGCGCGTGGGGGTTACATGAACCACACTTCCTCCGGACTATTTGTGCACCCATGACTTACACGAAGAGGCTAACAGCTGAGTGGGAGTCCGGGACGCGAAGATTCATAGTTCGTCCAGTCTAGTCTACTAATAGAGTCGCACTATAGTACTCGTCCTGTCCGTCTTTACTTTATCTTATTGTTCATCGGCAACTCTAACCTCAACTCCAACAACCTAGCAACCGTTCTTCTCCTCTGAACCCGGTTTCCTCCTATTCCCTCCTTTTCATACCAACATAATTATACCACATCCACATCCATCATGTCGCCCTCGGCAAACGGCAACTCCACCCACCAGAACGGCAACGGCTATTCGTCAAGACGGGCCCTCGCCCCCGGCCTCTACGTCCCGACGGTGGCCTTCTTCCGCCCCGACGACTCGGTAGACGTCGAGACTACCACCGCCCACGCCATCCGCCTGGCCAAGGCCGGCGTCGCCGGCCTCGTCACCCACGGCAGCAACGGCGAGGCCGTCCACCTCGACCACGCCGAGCGCCAGCTCATCAACCGCACCACCCGCGCCGCCCTCGACGCCGCCGGCCGCCCGGACCTCCCCCTCATCGTCGGCTGCGGCGCCCAGTCCACCCGCGAGACCCTCCAGCTCTGCGAGGAGGCAGGCGTCTCCGGCGGCGCCTACGCCCTCGTCCTGCCCCCGGCCTACTACGGCGGTCTTCTCTCTACCGAGCACGTCCTCCAGCACTTCCGCGACGTCGCCGACGCCAGCCCCGTGCCGATCCTCATCTACAACTACCCCGGCGCCTGCAGCGGCCTCGACCTCAGCTCCGACACCATCACCGCGCTCTCGCGGCACCCCAACATCGTCGGCGTGAAGCTGACCTGCGGCAACACGGGCAAACTCGCCCGCGTCGCGGCCGCCACCGTCCCGAAGAAGGGAGCCGAGGAGAGCGTGCCGTTCCGCACCTTCGGCGGCAGCGTCGACTTTACGCTGCAGACGCTCGTCGTCGGCGGGCACGGCATCATCGGCGGCACGGGCAACATCGCGCCGAGGGCGTGCGCGCGGCTGAACACCCTCTGGGAGGAGGGCAGGATCGCCGAGGCGCGCGAGCTGCAGGCCGTCGTTGCCCGCGGCGACTGGACCGCCATCCAGGGTGGTTTCGTTTCCGTAAAGGCCGCGCTGCAGGAGTACTACGGATACGGGGGCCTGCCGAGGAAGCCCTGTGCGCTGCGTGAGGGTGAGGCGCTCACGAAGCAGCTTGAAGGCTTCTCGGAGCTCGTCGAGGTTGAGAGGTCGCTGGAGAAATAGGTGGCTGACTGGTACGGCGGGTTTGGGAATTGCATCATAGCGAAAAATAATATTTATTCTTCTTACTTGGCTACTTACATTCGCTATAAACGTGATTCGTGAAGTCCTCCCAGCACTGCCCGAGAAAACCATACTAGTCTCTGTCCTTTTCAACATAGCTGGATTCATAGATGAACCATGATGATGACACATGATCAATATCAGCCATCAAACTCCTCAACTCAGCTCGGCTCCTCTTGTCATCGCAGTTCTTCCATAATGAATCTCCAGCGCCCTCAAACTCGAAGCTGCTCTCATGCCACAAAACCGCAGAACCTCCGTCCTGCCAGAGCGAGACTCCCCTGGTCCGACCCCCCAATTCTCACATCATCCAGTCCGAATAAACGCCGACACGATGATCACCGGACGTCTCGAAACAGTCAGCGTCAGAAGGAAGCGGGCTGACCCCCACGCAAGCGCACCGTCTCCCCGTGGCCCGGCGCCCAGGCGGCTCTGCGGGTCCGGACCTGCGGGGGTTGACCCCCATCGGCCCCGTATTTCCGCGGGGTGCAGGTCCGCCCCAAGACCGAGAAGGGGCTGGCTGGGCTTGATCGGATATGGTCTGATGCAGCTTCCTGGCCAAGTTTCCACACACACCCATTCTCCCTCTCTCTGTCCCTTTCCCTAAGAATCTCTCCCTGCTTTTCTCGCGTCTTGCCAATCCCCTACAACTTCCCCGCAGGTTCCCCGTGGGAAGCACGACTTGCGCTAACGCTAGCCTTCTCGCACCCCGAGAACACGTAGCCTGTGCATGTAGGCAGCCTAGATGGGTAGGGCAGAGGACTTCTAGGACAGACCCCTTGCCCGCGGTGACGTTCCAGATCGATCATACGTGAGATGACACGAATCACCTGAGTCCCACTTCATGCAGACGCCCGTTTGCAGCCGATGGTCGGAACTGGACGACGGGGAATAGAGCGGGCACTGTTGGCGCGCTCCCGCCGACGTGGGGGTCCGTCTACGTGATCCATGCTGGGTGATGGGGCCTAAGAGATCTCGAGATCAACGAGATGTGACCCAGCACGACGGCTGGAGATGGATATGAAGCTCGAGGTCGAAGACGAGGGCCATGCGAGTCGTGATCTGAATGATATTCACAGTACTCACACATCACCGCCGCAATGACTAGTATTCTGGAAAAGCTCTTCTCCCTGCAGGGCCAGACGGCCGTCGTCACCGGCGGTACAAGGGGTATCGGCCAAGCGATGGCCGTCTCCCTTGCCGAGGCAGGGGCAGATATCATTCTCATCCAGGTAAGCAGGCTGTAACCCCTCTCCCTTCGGATACCCGGCTCACAACGACGCAGAGAGACGAGAGCAACACCGAAACGCGAAGCCAGATCCGGGCCCTCGGTCGCAAGGCCACCATCTACACGGCAGACCTGTCCGACCAGGAGCACGTAGAAGGCCTCACAAAACGCATCCTCGGCGACGGCCACGACGTCAGCATCCTCGTGACCTGCGCCGGCATCCAGCGTCGGCACCCCGCGCACCAGTTCCCCATGGGCGACTGGGACGAGGTGCTGCAGGTCAACCTCAAGACTGTCTGGACGCTCTGCCGGGACCTGGGCGCGTACATGCTCACCCGGCCCCTCGCGGGCGGTCGCCGCGGCAGCATCATCAACGTGGCGTCGCTGGTGAGCTTCCAGGGCGGCATCACGGTGCCCGCGTACGCGGCGGCCAAGGGCGGCATCGCGCAGCTGACCAAGGCGCTGAGCAACGAGTGGGCGGCCAGGGGGGTCAACGTCAACGCCATCGCGCCGGGGTACGTGGCGACGGACATGAACGAGGCGCTCATCAACGACCCGGACCGCGCGGCGGGCATCCTGGCCAGGATCCCGGCGGGGAGGTGGGGCGCGCCGGACGACTTCAAGGGCGCGACGGTGTTCCTCGCGGGCGCGGGGAGCCTGTACGTTTCGGGCGAGCTGCTTACCGTCGACGGGGGCTGGATGGGCCGGTGAGACGGTAGCCTGGTGTTGGATGAGACATGTAGGTGAGCGGATTGGGAAACATGGCGATGGCACCATGGCCGGCACGTCTGGCCTGATGGAGAAGGATGGGCGAGGACGCCCTCCCACGCTCCCGGGGCGCGAACCCCCGCTCTTGGGGATGTAGGGCTCGTGTCTTTGGGAATAGTCGATCTTGGTTCTTGTGGAGGCCTCGGAGAATTTCTGCCCCTGTATTCGGCATCGACTTGATCTTCATGTGCCGTGGGGGACGTTTTGTATCTTGTTGTCACTGGTGACATGCCGGATTTGAGGTGGAGGGGTGAGCTTAGCCCTGAAAAGCCCCCCACTGATCTACGACGTGAAGGTGTAAGAAATAAAAGTAGACGTCTTCAAGCTACGTTGTCGAGATGGTGTGAATCTGACTATGTGTAAACCGGTTTCCGTAGGGAGCTCGCTCAAATTGGTACGAGAAACATGGAAAGGTTACCTAGTGACGCAGTCCAAGAGCGTTTGTCAGAACGAGGGAGAAGATTTGACTGGTCATTCCTTTGATATTGGCTCTGGTGAAGCACGAAATAGACATGTAGTTATGCCAAAATGCACAAGTTCAAGCCACTACGTGAATCGCTGGAGCAGAACTTTCGGGCGTATGGATGGTGGCAATTTGTTTTCATTCAGATTATGTACATGGCAATTCTCCCCGTCAGCTATCTACCACTCGCGGATGCTGCCATCAGGCCCGTGGAAGACCTTGCACTGCCACGGCTCCGTCTCCTTGGAGATCCTCTCCACCATCTCCTCGTCGATATCGATGCCGAGACCGTACCCCGTCGGCGCCTTGACGTATCCGCCCTCGATGTCGAACACGCTCGGGTTCTTGAGGTACGTCAGCAGGTCGATGTCGCCAGCCTCGGTGTTGTAGTGCATCCCCAAGCTCATCTCGAGGATCGAGAAGTTGGGCGACGATAGCGCAACCTGAACACTAGCAGCAAACGCCACGGGGCCAAGCGGGCAGTGCGGCGCGATGGCCACGTCGTACGCCTCCGCCATGGTCGCAATCTTCTTCGTCTCCGAGATACCTCCCGCGTGGGCGATGTCAGGCTGGAGGATGTCGACGCTGGCATCCTCCAAGAAGCGCTTGATATCCCAGCGCGTGTACAGACGCTCGCCAAAGGCAATGGGGATCGTCGTCTGGTTGGCGAGCTGCTTAATCGCCTCCGGGTGCTCGCAGAGCAGCGGCTCCTCGATGAACAGGGGCTCGTACGGCTCGAGGGCGCGGGCCAGCTGCTTGGCCATGGCCTTGTGCAGGCGGCCGTGGAAGTCGAGGCCGGCGTCGAGGCCGAGGGCCTTTACCTGCTTGAGACGCTCCACCGTGGCCTTGAGGACCTTGGGTGAGTCGACCCAGTTCATGTCCTCCGTCGCGTTCATCTTGACGCACGTCAGGCCCTGCTCGATACGCTTCTTGCTGTGCGGGGATGTCAGTACAGGGTAAACTTGCTGCATTGCGAGCGGGACTTACGCTGCTGCCTCGACGTCGGAGGGCCGGTCACCTCCGATCCAGCAGTAGACTTGGACCTTGTTGCGAACCTGGCCGCCCAACAGCTCGTAGATTGGGACCTTGAGGTTGCGTCCTGTGCCGATCGGGTTAGTCCCGGCTGGGCTTGAGTAAGAGCTGATCTGTGTTTCTCACCCCTCAAATCCCATAATGCAATATCGATGCCGGACATGGCGGACATGAACACGGGGCCTCCGCGGTAGAAGCCATGCCTCCAGAACAGTTGCCAGATGTGCTCGATGTTGCTGCACGAATGTGGTCAGTAGACTGTTCCAAACTCGGCATCTCGAGCAGCCGAACGGCGCTTACTTTGCTTCCAGTCCGACTATCCTGGGAATCATCTCCTCGAGGCATCCCTCCACAGCCAAGTCATGGCCCTCAAGCGTCGCCTCACCCCAGCCGTATTCACCGTTCTCATCGGTGATCTTCACCATGAGCCAGCGCGGCTTCACGCGGTAGTACCGGACCGACTTGATCTTGGCCATGGCGGTCTGTGGGACAGCAACCGTTTGGGGGGGGCGGGGGAAAGGACGGAACAATGGGCACTCTGGTAGGTCGGGGAATTTGGGAGGGAAGGGGGGATCAGGTTGTTTGGAGTTGGGAACCGGTCTGGGGAAAGCGATCTGGAGCAAATCCGGGGATCATACCTCCCATTCTTAACAGAGGCTCAGCTCATCGTCAGACTCGGTCATCGGAAAGGCACCCGGGCAAGTCGTGCTCTGATCCACTTACGGGTTTGGGGTCCATGGGGTAACTCCATGATCCCCTCCGCAATGCCTCCCACGCTTCGAGACAAACTCACCCCCAACGTGACCCCCACGATACCTGGCACGCACAAGAATCGCGCGGAGGATTGTGGGGGAGGAGATCCCACGATCCCCACCCTTCGGGGTTGTATCCGTCCCACGCACTTCGTTCCTTGCTTTCGCCCCCTCGCGTTACGTGGCGCGGGCGGGTGGATTTCATTACAAACTCGCTTTCTCAGAAGTGGTTTGGCCGCGGCTCGTGGTGCCGCGGGACGCACGCAGTCGCATCGAAGGGAGGCGGTTTCTCGTATTCTGTCGCAAAAGAAAAGAGCGTGGAGAGATGCAAGCGACGATGCCCTCAGCCACTGGCCCTGCGAGGAAAATGCTTTGGTACCATGCCAGCAAGCCTCAACTCTCAAATGTCGAATGGTCGAGTTGACTACTCATTTTCGTCTCTATTATGTCATGCTATGTCGTGATCTATACATTGCCCATGACTGGTCTCTATTGCTATATTTCATGTCATCGTATGCCGCCCTTTTCCTCCCACCGTCTATGTCGATTAGTCTACGTTGCTGTGTGGAAGTCAAATTGCCGCTGGCTCGTCGCCGCTTCCCTTCCCTCCTCGCCAGCTTCCCCACTCTCGTGAGTCTTCTCACGCGAAATGCCCTCCTCCTCGTCTCTGCTCTCACTGGACGTATCCTCCTGCTTAACGTCCTGGATGGGCTCGAGCCCGCGATCCTTGACCATAAAGCAGCCCAGCAGACACAGCCCAACCAGCGGAACCTGGAAGATAAAAACCGCCCGACTCGCCGCCATGTACGCGTCGAGGACCCTGGACATGTCCTCACCGCTCAGTTGTGGGGTGGAATACGTGCTGCTCGACAAGTACTTGAACTCCGGCGGCAGGTGGGATCGCAGAGTCGCCTGAAGGATCGCGGCCGAGATGGCCAGCCCGCACGCGCCGCCGGCGCAGCGGAAGAAATTGCGGTTCGACGTGATGACCGCCCGGCGGGACTTGATCGAGTGCGCCTGCAGGGCTACCAGGGTCGGCTGGAAGATGAAGCCGACGCCGATGCCGACTATTAGCAGGGGGGTGACGATGATGCCGGGCTTCGTGTTGCGGTCGTAGATGAGCGTGAGACCCGCCCCTCTGTCGATATGTTAGCTGGCGACTCGAGAGGGTTGGATGTATCGTTGTTGACAGGGCACTTACAGAGTCCAGAAACCGAAGCCGAGCCAGATGACCTCCCCGTAACGCTTCGTCTTAGAGATGTAGAGCCCAGAGAGAATCGAGAAGACGGCCTGACAGACGACGAGGGAGACGTAAATGGCCGCCGAGTGCAGCGCCGAGAACTGGTGCGCGTTCTGCAGGTAGAGCGGGACGTAGTACAGATATGACTGGTATGCCATGCCGAACAGGAAGGTTTGGGCCAACATGACAACCACAACCTGGTTCTTGAAAATGGGGACTAATCAGTTGTTAGTGTGACTTCTGAAGTTGTCGAGTCTCGCGGGTTGGTCCAGCTTACCTGGCATCATGGGAAGTTTCGCAAACTTCCACTCAACAATGACAAAGGATACAAGAGCCAGGGCGCCGATTGTCAACATGCTGATGACCATTGCCGAGTTCCAAGGGAAGTAGGCTCCACCTGCGACAAGTCAGAGATTGATCTGCCACCGTTGAAGAAACTCATCATTGAGTTGAAGCTGACGTACCTCCTGAGATGGGAATGAGCAAGAGAATGACGCCAAGAGAAGACGTTAAAGAACCCGCATAGTCTATCTTCTTGACGCTGCTTTTGAAGTCCTCCGTCGGTGGCTTCGACGGAAGAAAGAAGTACGAAATGACCCCAACAATAACCCCCAGCGGCGACAGCATGTAGAAGAAGGCCCTCCACGTCGCTCTTTGAACGAACGCCGCAGCGAGAAACGGGCCGAGCACGTTGCCCAGCCCGACCATGGACCCGATGACGCCCTGGTACTTGCCCCTCTGCTCAAGAGTGACGACGTCGGAGACGATTATCATAGCCAGGTTCGTGATGCCACCGCCGCCGATGCCCGCAATGCCACGGAAGATGTAGAACATGGCAGCGTTCTGGGAGAGCCCGCACAGCAGATCCGCGACGGCGAGCAGCGCGATGGCGGACAGGAAGACGGCCTTTCGTCCAAAGATATCGGAGAAGCGGCCGTAGAGCATCTGGAAGGTCGTGTTGGCGATGAGTGAGGACGTGCCGGCCCACGAGATGGTGTCCTCGGCATTGAGATCCGCGGCGATGGTCGGGAGGGTGACGCTGATCCCATTCTGGTCGATGAAGGCGATGAGGAGCGTGACTGCCAGCGTGGCGAAGACGACCATCAGCTGCTTCAAAGGCAGGATGTTTGTCTGGTCGTGGAGGGCCTTTTCGGCCTTGGTGGTTTCGAGATCCCCTCTCATCTTGAAGTTGGTGACATCAGACAACTCGGAGGCTGACTGACAACTAGATTCGGTATCATGCAAATCAGATGTAGATATAGGTAAGTAACAGACAATGAACTCCCGACGTTGAGTCACATCAGAGCCTCAAGTGGTTTATAAAAATTTTTGACGTGAGAATTGCAGGGCCGTTGAGCGGCGGAGCTACTTCCGGGAAGCCAAGGCGGGTAACAGTGGGAAGAGATTGGCTGGGCGGCGTCGTCTCGGCTCCGGATTCGGCGAAAGAGGTTTTCAATGGGCGGCGAAAAGTGAGGCGTGAGCAAATCGCTGCGTCACGTTTGGGCTCCACTGGGTCCGTCGGCAACTTTTGAAGCGATCGTCTCCACAGTGTGTCGGAGGATCCGAAGCCGACGGGTAACTCGACTTACCTATCTGGTTGTCGGGCGTCCGATGGCCTTTATCTGGAAACATTCTCCGGGATGTTTAGGTATTTAGCGACTATCTTCCGTCTTGTTCGTTGGATTATTGAAAATCAGGCTTCAAAGTTGGGCTCAGTGTTGTGAGAACGATGGATTTTCGCAAGTAGACAGGATTTCTCTGACGTTCAAATAGGGCGGCAATAAACAGCCACATCTGAAATACATGTTCCTCAAAGTCAACTCAACTCCTTATTTTATACAACTATAGGATCAAAACCGCCGGTCTCGGCTGGTTGAGAAGGTTGAAAAAGATGAAGAGAATTATGTCCAACTTGTTAATCATACCATGTATCGGAAAGACTCTGGAGATGCTCAAAGTTGGGCATCCAGACCGGACTTCCTTCGTCCTGGTCGATCCAGTTCGCCAACTCAGCAACCATAGGCCATGCGCCCTCAAACGCCCCTGCCGAAAAGTCGCTGCTTCCCGCCACCCCCAACAGCTGATCGATATCATCAAACCCAGAAACCTGACCCGTTCCTCCGTCTCCAGTCGCATCCGGGGCCTGCCCCTGTGCGGAACCTTGATCCCGCTGGCGACCGGCACGCACCTTTGCTGACGCCATCTCCGCCAGTCTCGACTCCCCATCTTGAAGCTTCTCCATAGCCGCGTTCACGATGACCTCAAACGCGTCGCGGTATCTTCGCACCCATAGCGCCCTCTCCCCCATCACGAAGAGCACCAGCGAGCACGCCCTGATGTCGTTGGCCAGCGCCACGGACCACAGGGCGTTTCCCTGGGTCCAGAGGCCGTAGAGAAGCGTCACGCCAGCGACGAAGACGGTCTGCACGGAGATGAAGCTGTGACCGTAGTCGAAGGTCTGGTGCAGGATCTTGCGGGACTGGCAGATGTCGCCCGCGGCCCGCATGCACAGCGCGTAGAACGCATCCGAGGGCGGGAGGATCGGCAGGAAGGGCTGTATGAGGAGCCTGAGGGTGCGATTGTAGAGAAGGAGGGCGTAGTTCAGCTCCGGGTGCGTCGGGGGCATCCACTCGGACAGGGAGTGCCGCCAGGACTGGAGGCGCTCGTAGAGCCGGTCGAGCTTGGGCCGGAGCGAGTCGAGGGTCCTGTCCGTGCGGTAGATGGAATGGTGTATTTTGGATTCGATCTTTCGGAGCTTGAAAAGAGCCACGGCTAGCGTTATGTCGTTTTCCGCTGTGCCTGCGGCAGTTGGGCTCGAGCTGAACGTGGTGTTGGGGAGCTCGACGTCGATTTGGTTATCCGCGATGCTGAGGGGGCGGCCGAGAGACACGGCTATCGTTCTCTCGAGCGAGTAGACCGACCAGAACAGTCTCCGTCTCTTCTGGACTACAGATTCCGCTAGGTTCTGCTCGTGAGCCGCACGATGCAGCCCGAGATCGATGGACGTTCTCATGGCGAGTCCAATCATATACCACAAGCCGTAACTCGAGGTCGAGCGGACATGGAACATGACCAGCAGTGCCATAGCCTCGATGTTCTGTACTGACCGGGAAACTTCTACCGTAGACATGTGTTGCAGAGCCGTGACATATAATGACTTGTGAGTGATAGTCAGCATATGCATGCGCTCTCACAACCCACCAAGTACAGCCAATGACATACCTCTGGAGAAAGGCCAGGCACTCTTTGCGTCGGCTGAATCAGTGTCGCGCCCATCGCGTATACGAGGTACAGCTTGAAGACATCGTAACGCTCCTCTTTGGTCAGTGCCGCTGGGGCACTCGCGGCCAGCGTCAGCCTCTGGCCATGAAGCTTCCGGAGCTCTTCCGGATCGAGGAAGGGGTACTTGGAATGGATCTGCGACAAATAGGCCCTGAGCATCTTGGACCCCTGCTCGTCGCCAGGCGGCTCCTTGACACTGGGAGCCAGGAGGCCTTCTAGAGTAACATCCCGCTGGCTTGGGTTGATGCACCCGGCGGTGGCGCGGTTGTGGATGTCCGGCAGGATCTTGTTCCACACCGTCGCCTGCACCATCTCCCCGAGATCGAGAGCCAGCGACAGCCCGGGCGAGGGCCCGACGTACGCGGGCGCCTCGAGGTTCCCGAGCGAGACCTGTGCGACGACGTCGCTGAGTGCATTCTTCTCCCTTCCCGAGTGGCTTGACATGATGCTTGTGTGGTCCTTTGGCGTCGTCGCCGACGCCGCCTCCGGGGTGGGAACATGACCTTGCGTGAGCTTGTTCTCTAGGAACGCCACCCGCTCTTCTAATGCCCGGGTATATCTGCGACACCAGAGTTTAGTGACTACTTGTTTGCTTTCGAGAGTAGAGAACCCACGCAGTTGAAGAGGCCTCGTTAGCCACGTCGACCTTGTCGCACTGGATCCCTGCCTTGCGGCAATTCGAGCAGACCGGGTAGTGGTCGTCACACTTGGAATCATTGTCAGAACATGATCGGGGGTCGGGTGATGTGTCATGTGTGTTGGCAGTGTGTCTCAGTTTAACTTACCTTCTGCTTGCGGCTCTTGCATCTCGTGCAGGCCGTCCTCCCTCGCTTTCTCGGGTTCGGAGGCTCCGTCGCTGGGGCATGGGGCGATGAGACCGCAGTCTGGGCTTCGGGCGCCATATTCCCGAGGAGCGCCTGGTATAATGATGATATAAGCTTCGCGTCCAGGCCAAGGGCGGCGAGACTGACGCAACGAGTGCGGATGTTCCGACTTACATACCTGTT